>SJYV01030297.1:0-30628 GCA_006410875.1 Neotragus pygmaeus | reverse complement strand
GAGTTGGGAATACCAGACCATCTGACCTGCCTCTTGAGAAATCTGTATGCAGGTCAGGAAGAAACAGTTAGAACTGGACATGGAACAACAGACTGGTTCGAAATAGGAAAAGGAGTCCGTCAAGGCTGTATATTATCACTCTGCTTATTTAACTTCTATGCAGAGTACATCATGAGAAACTGAGCTGAAGGAAGCACAAGCTGGAATCAAGATTGCTGGGAGAGATATAAATAACCTCAGATATGCAGATGACACCACCCTTATGGCAGAAAGTGAAGAAGAACTAAAGAGCCTCTTGATGAAAGTGAAAGAGCAGAGTGAAAAAATTGGCTTATAGCTCAACTTTCAGAAAACGAAGATCATGGCATCCAGTCCCATCACTTCATGGGAAATAGATGGCGAAACAGTGGAAACAGTGTCAGACTTTATTTTTCTGGGCTCCAAAATCACTGTAGATGGTGAGTGCAGCCATGAAATTAAAAGACGCTTACTCCTTGAAAGGAAAGTTATGACCAACCTAAATAGCATATTAAAAGAAGAGATATTACTTTGTCAACAAAAGTCCATTTAGTCAAGGCTAGGGAGAATCCCAGGGACAGGGCAGCCTGGTGGGCTGCCATATATGGGGTCACACACAGTTGGACACGACTGAAGTGACTTAGCAGCAGCAGCAGGGTTTTTCCAATGGCCATGTATGGATGCGAGAGTTGGACTATGAAGAAAGCTGACTGCCGAAGAACTGATGCTTTTGAACTGAGGTGTTGGAGAAGGCTCCTGCGAGTTCCTTGGTCTGCAAAGAGATCCAATTAGTCCATCCTAAAGGAGATCAATCCTGGGTGTTCATTGGCAGGACTGATGCTANGTCAACAAAAGTCCATTTAGTCAAGGCTAGGGAGAATCCCAGGGACAGGGCAGCCTGGTGGGCTGCCATATATGGGGTCACACACAGTTGGACACGACTGAAGTGACTTAGCAGCAGCAGCAGGGTTTTTCCAATGGCCATGTATGGATGCGAGAGTTGGACTATGAAGAAAGCTGACTGCCGAAGAACTGATGCTTTTGAACTGAGGTGTTGGAGAAGGCTCCTGCGAGTTCCTTGGTCTGCAAAGAGATCCAATTAGTCCATCCTAAAGGAGATCAATCCTGGGTGTTCATTGGCAGGACTGATGCTAAAGCTAAAACTCCAATACTTTGGCCACCTGATGCGAAGAGCTGACTCATTTGAAAAGACCCTGATGCTGGGAAAGGTTGAGGGCAGGAGGAGAAGGGGACGACAGAGGAAGAGTTGGTTGGATGGCCTCACCGACTCAATGGACATGCGTTTCGGTGGACTTCGGGAGTTGGTGATGGACAGGGAAGCCTAGCATGCTGCGGTTCACAAGGCCGCAAAAAGTTGGACATGACTCAGTGACTGAACTGAACTGAATGTCCATTGAGTCAGTGATGCCATCCAACCATCTCATCCTCTGTTTACCCCTTCTCCTCCCGCCTTCAATCTTTCCCAGATTTAGGGTCTTTTCAAATGAGTCAGTTCTTCACATCAGGTGGCCAGTATTGGAGTTTCAGCTTCAGGATCAGTTCTTCCAATGAATATTCAGGACTGATTTCCTTTAGGATCGACTGGCTGGATCTCCTTGCTGTACAAGGGTCTCTCAAGAGTCTTCTCCAACACCACAGTTCAAAACGATCAATTCTTCTGCACTCAGCTTTCTTTATAGTTCAACTCGCACATCCATACATGACCACAGGAAAAACCATAGATTTGACTGGACAGACCTTTTTTTGGCAAAGTAATGTCTCTGCTTTTTAATACACTGTGTAGGTTGATCATAACTTTTCTTCCAAGGACCAAGTATCTTAATTTCATGGCTACAGTCACCATCTGCAGTCATTCGGAGCCCCCCAAAAATGATGCCTCTCACCCTTTCCATGGTTTCCCCGTCTATTTGTCATGAAGTGGTGGGACTGGATGCCATGATCTTAGTTCTCTGAATGCTGAGTTTTAAGCCACCTTTTCACTTTCCTCTTTCACTTTCATCAAGAGGCTCTTTAGTTCTTTGCTTTCTGCCATAAGTGTGGTGTCATCTGCATATTTGAGGTTATTGATAGTTCTCCCTGCAATGTTGATTTCAGCTGTGCTTCATCCAGTCCAGCACTTTTCATGATGTATTCTGCATATTAGTTAAATAAGCACAGTGACAATAAACAGCCTTGATGTACTTCTTCCCTATTTGGAACCAGTCTGTTGTTCCATATCCAGTTCTAACTGTTGCTTCCTGATTTGCATACAGATTTCTTGAGAGGCAGTCCAGATGGTCTGGTATTTCATCTCTTGAAGAATTTTCTACCGATTATTGGGATCTACATAGTCAAAGGCTTTGGTATAGGCAATAAAGCAGAAATAGATGTTTTTCTGGAACTCTCTTGCTTTTTCCATGATCCAAATGATGTAGGCAATTTGATCCCTGGTTCCTCTGCCTTTTCGACATCCAGCTTGAACATCTGAAAGTTCATAGGCCATGTATCGTTGAAGCTTGGCTTGGATAATTTTGAGCATTTCTTTGTTAGCTTGTGAGATGAGTGCAATTGTGCAGTAGTTTAAGCATTCTTTGGCATGGCCTTTCTTTGGGATTGGAATGAAAAGTGACCTTTTCCAGTCCTGTGGCCACTGCTGAGTTTTCCAAATTNTTCTTCCAGGGAGTAAGCGTCTTTTAATTTCATGGCTGAAGTCACCATCTGCAATGATTTTGGAGCCCTCCAAAATAAAGTCTGACACTGTTTCCACTGTTTCCCCATCTATTTCCCATGAAGTGATGGGACTGGAACTCTTTTGCTTTTTTGATGATACAACGGATGTTGGCAATTTGATCTCTGGTTCCTCTGCCTTTTCTAAATCCAGCTTGAACATCAGGGAGTTCACGGTTCATGTACTGCTGAAGCCTGGCTTGGAGAATTTTGAGCATTACTTTGCTAGCGTGTGAGATGAGTGCAATTGTGCAGTAGTTTGAGCATTCTTTGGCATTGCCTTTCTTGGGGATTGGAATGAAAACTGACCTTTTCCAGTCCTGTGGCCACTGCTGAGTTTTCCAAATTTACTGGCATATTGAGTGCAGCACTTCCACAGCATCATCTTTCAGGATTTGAAATAGCTCAACTGGAATTCCATCACCTCCACTAGCTTTGTTCATAGTGATGCTTTCTAAGGCCCACTTGACTTCACATTCTAGGATGTCTGGCTCTAGGTGAGTGATCACACCATTGTGATTATCTTGGTTGTGAACATATGTGAGCTTGCATAGAAAAAGAAAGGAACTCTCCAGATGAGATTATCTTGAGAAAGGAAGATTTCCTTACATTATCTGCGCCAGCAAATGTAATCACAAAGGTCCGTATGTGATAAAAGCAGTAGGTTCAGAGTAAGAGAAGGTGCTGTGATGCCAAGAGCTGAGATCAGAGGGAGACAGAGGTTAGCGATGCTATGCTGCCGACTTTGAGAATGAAGGAAGCACAGCCTGCAAGTCAGCCTCCCACCTCAGCCTTTCCCATGTCTCCCTTCTCCCTTGGAATTTTGAACATGGGGAAGTTTCTACATCAAAAAACAAAAGCCCATGCAGGTGTGAGCGGCTCCCTTGCCTTCTGCCTTCCCCTCCAGGCCCCCCACAGCAGTGCTGGAGAGCACAGGGCTTCCCTTGGGATTGCCCTGGAGGAGAAGCCAAATTTTGCTTTTGAGTGACTACACTGGGTGATTAACTCAGCTCTTGCCTTTGACCCAAAGGAAACTGGATGCAATTCTGTGATGCTCAGGGTTGAACTGCAGAGAAGAGGGGGGCATTTTCTTCCCCAGAATGGCTCCCCACCGGGAAGCCTTCAGCAGAGACCAATGTAGCTACTGCTTTTCTCGACAACTCTCTGTGTCTGCCTGGTCTTCAGCTCCACTGGGCAGGCAGGACCAGGCTGCCCAGGAGTGATTTATATTCGGGCTCAATGTATACAGTAGCTCCTGGTACATAAAGGTAATGGTATTTCCCGCTTCCCCCTCTATAGCTACCGTCTATACTGACTATACTGTGTGGTCAGAGCAGTGAGAAGAGCAAGAAAAAATGTCCAGTTTAAAAGCTGATAAAGAGAAGGGGGCCAAGGCAGAAGAACAAAAGGAGAAAGTCTGTCCTGTTCAGAAAAGCTGTGTGAAAAGGGGAGAAGAAGTTTTCCAAGTGATTTACCGAAAGGTTCCCCTCTGTGGGAAAGAAGGGTTGTTTTGAGGCTCAATAAGTTTATTTTTTTCTGGAAGTGTTCCAAACATTAACCAAAGGATTAAGCTGAGAAATAGAAACCCAGGAAAAAAATTATATTATTATTCTTACCAATATATGTGAGGTCCTTTAATATATGTTTAATACTTTTAACTATATATGTTTCTATTGCCTTCTCATATGACAAAGATCTTGTAATTTATCTCTAGAGAAATTAGAAAGTTATTTCAAAATTTCCTCTGGCATGAATACATGAATTCTGCTTTCCAACTATTGAACAAAAAGTTCTATCCAAGCCTCTAATACTACTGATATAAAGAACACCCTTACTCAGACAATCAAGCATATTCACTTTGATTCTGGCATAAATATGAGCTTTTCTTTAAAATTATTCAATCTCAGTCAGAACAATGAGCTATATTTCAATAGAAAGTTGTTATTTTCCGATTGTTACATGGGACCCTTCCTAAGTTATGGGATGGGTTTATATGGCTAACACCAGGGTGTATTTAAGTTTAAAGACCCCGCTATGATGGGAACAATTAAATTGCACTATCCCAGGTAGAGCTAGTGGTAAAGAATTGGCCTACCAATGCAGGAGATACAAGAGACACAGGTTCAATCCCTAGGTCAGGAAGATCCCTTGGAGGATGAAATGGCAACTCACTCCAGTATTCTTGCTAGGAGAATCCCATGGAAAGAGGAGCCTGGTGGGCTACAGCACATGAAGTTGCAAAGAGTTAAACATGCCTGAGAACAGCACCCAGGAGAAATAATGAGTCTAATAAAATTGGCCTGGGTGCCTTATGAAAAATGCCCAAATCTTATTTCCCTTAAAGATAGTGATTGGTATGGAACAAACTGGGTCAGGCAACCAGAAATATACAGGGTCACACCTAATGAAACTCAATAGCTCTGAAGCACCTGTCTACAGCCCTGGCTTCCACCAGGATGGATAGGAATGTGTACTTTAGGATTCCCTTGTTCTCAAGGCCACTTGAGTGCTAAGTTAGGTGTGAATCTAGCAAATTTGCCATTAACACTAACCTGGTGGACTCAGAGATCTGTCTTCCACTGGTATGACCATTTCGCAGCTATTTTTGTGCCTTCAGTAGAATTAGAAGATGTAATTGCCCACACTGAAGCCTTAACAGAAACAAACCTTTAAAGGATAGTAACCAGGCTATTAGCCTGCTGAATTCTGAAGTCTCTTTGATGAAGTTGTGTTACAAAGTCACATTGCCCTCCATAATCTTACAGCATCTCAAGGAGGCACTTGAAATTGAATTAAAATTCAAACTGAATGTATTTTCACACGAGAAGAATCCTCTGCTGCTATTAAGTCGCTTCAGTCGTGTCCGACTCTGTGTGAACCCATAGACGGCAGCCCACTAGGCTCCTCTGTCCCTGGAATTCTCCAGGCAAGAATATTGGAGTGGGTTGCCATTTCCTTCTCCAATGCATGAAAGTGAAAAGTGAAGGAAGTCACTCAGTCAAGCCCGACTCTTAGCGTCCCCATATTACACATTTAATGACACGTGAAAAATTAAATTTCTGCCTTAAGTGTTTCACTTTCTAGTCTTGGTGATCATTTTGGGAGTCGATTTGGTTCCAGAAGCTCATGGCTTAAATCCCCTGAAAGCTTTATTAATGTTACTAGCTGTATTACTTACATGCTATTTCATGAGATAGCTGTCTCTTACATTACCTGATGGGTAATCAGGCCTCCAATAAAATTAGTGATGGTTAAACATCTTGAGGCAGTTGGTCATATATACATACATGAAGCGAAGTGAAGTGAAAGTCCCTCTGTTGTGTCCAACTCTGCAACCCCACCGTCCATGGAATTCTCCAGGCCAGAATACTGGAGTGGGTAGACTTTCCCTTCTCCAGGTACCTGATGGGAAGAACTGACTCTTTAGAAAAGACCCTGATGCTGGGCAAGATTGAAGGCAGGAGGAAAAGGGGACAACAGAGGGTGGTTGGATGGTATCACGGATTCGATGGACATGAGTTTGAGCAAATCCTGGGAGATAATGAAGGGCAGGGAAGCTTGGTATGCTGCATCCCATGGGGTTGCCAAGAGTCAGACACAACTGAGCAACTGAACTGAACTGATTTATATATGTAGATAATTTATATATGTAGATAATTGATAGTACAACTCTTTATGGGGAAAAGCAGCAAGGGGAACATTTCCTGGATCATAATGGACTAGTAAAACGGGCAACCCAGAGAACTGTCATGTTCAGCACTGGATTTATACTCAAAATCCAGAGAGCTTTAGATTATCAACAAGCCTACTAAAACAGTTAGTGCATTGAGTGGCCTATCAACACAATCCTTATCTGATGAGCCAGGTTGTTTTTGTTTTTCCTCAGCTGACATACATCATAATCCAGCAGGAGAACAGTTAGAATAATTTGATCTGGAGCACAGAAAAGAGCCCTGGCCACGTGACTGATGAGGAAAGGAGTGAATTATCCTCACGTACTCTGTCTTCTCTAAGACTTGATTTAGTTCACTTGATTCTAAGTCTTCACCTTCCAGCTATTTCCATGGCACCCTTTGTAGTCATATGTGTATTGTCAGATTTGACTGCCTACTTCCTAAAATGAATTTAAAATCTCATGCCACCTAGCCATTTCACTGAAATGTGTGAATATTTACCACCAGCAATTAATTGCCCAAGACATTAAAATAACCATCAAAATGCCAAGCGCGGCAGACACAGCCTATTGTCTGCAAATGACATTTTCACCAGTTACTTTAAAGGGCTGAGCAGCTCTCATCCCCTGGGAAAGAACTGGCATATTGTTTTGCAAAATATCAACTTCTCTCAAAATAGAAACACATTCTGCTGACTATTAGTGCTTCTCTTTGAACAAGTAATTACAGTACTTTACTCTTAGGTGGTTCTTCATACCTTACAAACCATTCTATTATAATATATTTTTTAAGCAATCACTGTTTATTAACTGATCAGATTGCAAAAATAATCTCAGTAGATACCCCAGTTCATCCTTCAGATAAGCCTGTTGATCTGCTCTTCTCTGTTTCCAGCATCTCCACCTTCTACAAAATGGGTGGTCTTTTTCTTCATTCCACTTCATGGAGAAGACAATTTAAGGGGCCACAGGAAGCTGTTTGCTGCTTTGAACTGCTTTCCAGCAACATAGATCTCATGAATCAGATCCTCCACGCAGATAATGCCCTATTTCCCATGAGACTGAACAATCAACACGTCATCTGTCAGGAAAATTGAATTCTTTTAGCTTTGCCATAACCATGCTTGTATATCAACTCACTTACAGACTTCAGATCTGGGTACCCTTAACGGCAGAAAGCAAAGAGGAACTAAAGAGTCCCTTGATAAAGGTGAAAGAAGAGAGTGAAAAAAACTAGTTTAAAGCTCAACATTCAAAAAACTAAGATTATAGCATCCAGTACCATCACTTTTGTGGCAAATAGATGGGGAAAAAATGGAAATAGTGACAGACTTAATTTTCTTGGGCTCCAAAATCACTGCAGGTGGTGACTGCAGCCATGAAATTAAAAGACGCTTACTCCTTAGAAGAAAAGCTATGACAAACCTAGACAGCATATTCAAAAGCAGAGATGCTACTTTTCTGACAAAGGTCTGTATAGTGAAAGCTGTGGTTTTTCCAGTAGTCATGTACAGATGTGACAGATGGACCGTCTTGAGGGCTGAGCATCAAAGAATTGATGCCTTCAAACTGTGGTGCTGGAGAAGACTCTTGAGAGTCCCTTGGACAGCAAGGAGATCAAACCAGTCAATCCTAAAGGAAATCAACCCTGAATGTTCATTGGAAGGACTCATTCTGAAGCTGAAGCTCCAATACTTTGGCCACCTGATGTGAAGTGCTGACTCATTAGAAAAGCCCCTGATGCTGGGAAAGATTGAAGGCAGGGGGAGAAGTAGACGACAGAGGATGAGATGGTTGGATGGCATCATCGACTCAATGGACATGAGTTTGAGCAAACTCTGGGAGATAGTGAAGGACAGGCAAGCTTGGCATGCTGCAACCCTTGGGGTTGCCAAGAGTCAGACACAACTGAGTGACTGAATAACAACAACAAATGCAATGCATGGTTCCACAATTCTCAGTGTGTTAACTGAAGCCTTGTTGAGCTTCACGAAGGTGACTTGTTGGCAATTCACAAAGGCGCCATTGAAGATCTGACATAGGCAAAGAAGTTGAAACACATTTCAAATCTTTGGGCTCACACGGCTGATACCTATGATCCTGATGGCAAAGGCCAATTTGGGTTCTGCAGGTGCATAGAAGTTGCTGGCTTTTTGTGTCATCCTAGTCATTTGAATTTCAGTTCTGTACATCTGCCTCTATTCCTTATGAAAGTGCTTAGCTTTTTCATAGATAAGCTTTCTCTTTGCCTTTTGAAGTATCTTTTGGGCGAACTTCTTTCTCAGGTGCTGGACCTTAAGCTCTGTGAAATTCTTTTGCTTTTACTTAATGGTTTCGGCATAGCAAGGACCTTCTTTTTCTTCTCTTCTGCACTCTCCATGGTTCCAGCTGGGAAGGAGCTATATTTCTTTTTTTTTTTTAATATAAATTTGTTTATTTTAATTGGAGGTTAATTACTTTACAATATTGTATTGGTTTTGCCATACATCCACATGAATCCACCACAGGTGTACNAGCCAGGCGGGCTACAGTCAATGGGGTTGCAGGAGTCTAACACAATTAAGCGATTAAACCACCACTACTGCTCACTTATTAGCATCCTATTTGAAGGGCAGAGAATAGATCTCAATGATCAAAGTATTGAGGGAAGACAAACGATAGATACTCTGACAATGTCCAAAAGAACTACTATTACTAACATTGTATTTTATAACAGATATATAAGAAGTATAATTTGGAAGATGACTGGGATGTTTTTACAAGGAGCTTTATTCTGGGATTTAATTTATAATATAGACACAGGTAAGTGAAGAAATTTTTTTCTCATATTTAATTCAATTTGGAGATAGTCCCAATGATGAATAATCATATTTTATAAATTATATACTCCTTAGCATGGAGCAGCAACTGAAGAAAACTAACAGTGGCTAATGACATCAGCCAAGGGCAGTATAGCAACTGGATTTCTTTGCATTTTAATACAATTAAAACTGGCTCCCCCTTCCAATTATTTCTGTGTTTAACAACACTAGAATAAAGACTATAAAATGAAAAGTATTTCAGGTTAATATATAGTTCAAAAACCAGAAAGATAACCAAAAGGATAATTAGTAGTTATAATCTGTTGCTTTGCACAAAGAAAAAAAAAATTGAATACAAAGGCAATGACTAAAATTCAAGACTGGTTAAAGTCCATTAGTGGTTATTATATTTGTCAACCCCTGTGATACTGATACAGCTATTCTCACATCATCCTAGTATTATATTAATATAATAAGAGTATCTGCCATCATTAACACTTATTGGCATATGAATTAGGATTTGTTGATCCAAGAGGAGTCACATATTATGCTCATTTAATTTCTTAAGACTATTCTCTGAGGGTTTCATTTGTTCCTTATTTTGGGGAATGGACTAGCAGTAGAAATATTAAACAAGTATCATGTGAATAGAATCAAGTAAAAATTAGACTTTTCAGACTATCACCACAATGTGGGAGAGTGTATGTATGTATGTATACAACAAACATTGATAAACAATGATTATAAAGGGATAGAGAAAAATGACAACACTGGGGGTATCTTTGAGGTAAAATTACTAGCTTTTACTTTTATTTTTCTTCATATTTTCATAGCTTCTAATTTTTTTACAATGAGCATATAGTGCTTCTATAATTAGAAACAAATAAATATATATAGCACACACTGGTTCCAGTTTCCTATAGGAAACAGAATTGTAGTACATAAAGAACTTAAAAGAGTTATTTTCTATGGACCATATGCATGCAAAATAAACTAAAATAAACACATACATAAAAAGCAGCTCTTTTATATTGTTAGAACTGTTTTCATAAAATTGTTGAGAAATCTCACTAACATACAAATAATTTATCTATATCAGCAATGCTGATCTTTTCATTACNTTTCTATGGACCATATGCATGCAAAATAAACTAAAATAAACACATACATAAAAAGCAGCTCTTTTATATTGTTAGAACTGTTTTCATAAAATTGTTGAGAAATCTCACTAACATACAAATAATTTATCTATATCAGCAATGCTGATCTTTTCATTACATATACATAGCTATTAAAAATAAATCCAGGCCATTCTTTTGTAATTATAATGTGCATTAAATCTTTAGGGTTGATGTATTCAATGGAGCAAAATCAAAAGAAAAAAAAACAAAACACACTTACTTTGCAGAAATTGTCACAGTGTTCCCTGCTTGGGAGAGGGAGAAGTCACTGGCATCTCTTCCGACAATTGTAGCACTATAAACTAAGCTTTTCAAACTTGGATTTTTCAGTTGAATCTATGTTGAAGAAGAGAGTATAAATGAGATCATGAATTTTAAAGATACACAACTTAAGATTTCTTATTTTTATCAAAGAGAATCATATGTTTTTATCAAGAAAATACTTACCCAAGTATAGTAGCTGGAAGAAAGCAGTTTATACTTAAAGACTCTGTGTGTGTGTGTTTGTGTGTGTGTGAGTGTGTGTGTCTATGTCTTCTTTTCTTCAGAAGTAGGCAAAGAGAAGACACTATCAGATAAGGAAATGACAGATGTAAAAACACCTAATCATCAAAGATTTGAAATCCAAAGTTGGCAACTTGGCTTTTAATCTCACTGCGAAGGGAAACCTTTAAAGAATTTTAAACAGATTCCAATTTACAAAAAGGTGTGGAAAGTGTTATAAGGAGTGGAATCAGAAGTCCAGGCTGAAAACAACGGTGGCCTCATCTAGAAGTGGTAGTAGAGTTAGGGGTTGGCTTCCCCTTCTTTCCTGATGTCAAGATATGGAGAATATTTGAGAATGAGCTACTTCATTTTCAGAGAGCATTTAATGAGAAATGTGAGTATATAAGTATTTATGCAAAATACAATGGGGATTTTAAAATATACACATTAGAAAGACACAAAGTTATGGAAAGTATAGACTCAGAGGAAAGAAAATATCTGAGAGAGGTGGATGGTTGGCCAAATTAGAGTAAGGAAAGGGCAATGGCACTTAGGCAGGAACTATAGTAAGGAGCTATAGTCACAGTTCAGGAACATAGTCAGAGATAGAATATGGCAGACATCTGTTGAAAGATAAAATTAACTACTTTTATATTTCAGTAAGAACTTTTGTAACCAGCAGGATAAACATGTTGAGTTTCTACCCTCAGTTTACCCCTAAATTTGGGGCTTTCATGTTGATAACCTGCTTATGGATCGCAGTAACAATGGAGGCAAGACTACTCAAGTGTCCTATTTTTGTATGTATGTATGTGTGCATTTAAAGTATTAATTAACAGATCTAGTGATTTTAAGTCACAGGGAGCTAATTTCCATTTTCTGGAAGGAAATGTTGAAAATAATAGTAGATTCACTATGAACTATTATTGGTTTATAGTCCTGGAACTTACATAATCAGCCCTGAGATCTTAAGGTAGCTACTCATTCTCATTATGTCACCTTGCTTATTGAACTTATATGCAGAGTACATCATGAAAAATGCTGGGCTGGAAGAAGCACAAGCTGGAATCAAGATTGCTGGGAGAAATGTCAATAACCTCAGATATGCAGATGACACCACCCTTATGGCAGAAAGTGAAGGACTAAAGAGCCTCTTGATGAAAGTGAAAGAGGAGAGTGAAAAGTTGGCTTAAGACTCAACATTCAGAAAACTAAGATCATGGCATCTGGTCCCATTACTTCATGGCAAAGAGATGGGGAAACAGTGGAAACAGTGACAGACTTTATTATTTGGGGAAACAATGGAAACAGTGACAGACTTTATTATTTGGGGGCTCCAAAATCACTGCAGATGGTGACTGCAATCATGAAATTAAAAGACGCTAGCTCCTTGGAAGAAAAGTTATGACCAACTTTTTTGGTCATAAAAAAGCAGAGACATTACTTTGTCAACAAAGGTCCATCTAGTCAAAGCTTTAGTTTTTCTGTTAGTCATGTATGGATGCGAGAGTTGGACTATAAAGATGCTTTTGAACTGTGGTGTTGGAGAAGACTGTTGAGAGTCCCTTGTACTGCACGAGATCTAACCAGTCCATCCTAAAGGGAATCAGTCCTGAATATTCATTAGAAGGACTGATGCTGAAGCTGAAACTCCAATATTTTGGCCACCTGATGGGAAGAACTGACTCATTTGAAAAGACCCTGATGCTGGGAAAGACTGAAGGCAGGAGGAGAAGGGGACAACAGAGGATGAGATGGTTGGATGACATCACCGACTCAATGGACATGAGTTTGAGTAAGCTCTGGGAGTTGGTAATGGACAGGGAGGCCTGGTGTGCTGCAGTCCATGGGGTCACAAAGAGTTGGACACAGCTGAGCGACTGAACTGAACTGATACAACATATGTATAATATAATAATCACATATATATATATCACATATATGGCATGCACACATATATACACATATAAATATGCATATATAAATACATTTATAGAAAAATAAGTAAGTAATTAAATGATGCAAAAACACTGGGGTCATCTGTGGTCAGATTATTCCACTCAACTCCAGAATTTCATGTAGGGGTCATGTGAGTGGTAGGGAGAAGAAAAAGCTGGTCAAGGAAAGAAACCAAGCTTTGGATCCTCAATTCTCCTTTTGCAATGATAGCCATTATTTAACTATTGTGTTCCAGTGTAAATTTTGTTTCAGAAAGGAAAAAAAAAAAAGTTCAATTACTTTTAAAAGTATCTCAGAAAATCACTGAATTTGACATTTTTTCACTGATCTTTGTATTGTTTCATGGTCCCAGTATTCTATTTGTGACACATAGCTACAAAATATACTTTTTCAATTATAGTAGCCATTTCTTGAGATTCTTCTTTATACTGGGAGGTCAAAAAAGTTGACAACAATGACATTTCACTACTTAGGCACTACCACTTATAGTGTTGATGCATATGGGCAAACTACACCATAGATTCTCAGTAATTTCCAAATCAGTGATTTTCTTGAATGAAATTTAGAATCAAAGCTTGCTGTAATTGATGCTCTATTTTGCATTTTTATTCAATTTTTATTGTTTCCTTCAAAAGATGTTCCTTACATTTCTGAAAAATAAAAGCTCTATGTGCAATCTCACCTATAAGCTTAAAGTGAGAATATTATTCCCAATAAAGAGTTAAATATGAAAAGAAACTGTTTCCATTCTAATGATTTAATCTGATTTTTAACACCACAAATAAAATTTATGTTTAAAAATTAGCTTTTTCAACATAATCAAATGACATAAATTCAAACATGTGTACAGAATTAGAAAACTAGTGAGAATACTCAAATGAATTAAATCAGTTTAAATCTAATTCAGACCCCTCCTATCTTCTGTAGGCTTAAGCAAAGCATTTCTAACTTTTTAGAAATTTGAATCTGAAATCAAAAGTCCACCCCACTGCAATTACAGCTCTAGGCCAGTTAGTATCCAAGGCCCTTAAATGTCATTGCACTTAGTGAATTACTGCGGTAAATAGTGTTGAAAAAAGTTCTCTGAAGAGTTTTCCATTTCTTTTTCCAACAAAAACAGTAATAATTTTTTTAAAAGATCATATATCAATGTTTGCTAACAGAAAATCAGGAGGAATGGCTTTCCTTTCCCTAAATTGAGCCCTTTACACTGAGACAAGCATCTGAGTTTTTTCTGCTTTTTAACTGAATCCTTATTAACCATCACTCATACAGTCAGAGGGTACATTGTCATTTTCTCAAAAAGGATACATCTACAAATCACCAGGATATAACTTTTGAAGACCACATATGGACATGTTTTGCATTGAAAGTATAAAATTAACACACCCCACCCCCACCCCCAAATTAGGAAGATCTCCTAGGGGATGAAATGGAAATCTATTCCAGTATTCTTGCCTGGAAAATCCTATGGAGAGAGGACCTTGGAGGGCTACAGTCCATGGGGTTGCAAGAATCAGACATGACTGAGTGACTAAACAACAACAAAACCTTAATATGAAGAGGAATACATAAAACAGCCTGAGGAAAAGGAATAAAAATGATCTGACCAAAGAGATAAATTAATTTTTGTGCATGGTAAGATTCTAACAGCCTATACTGTGCAGAGAAAGAAAAAAGGAGATTTCATAAAATGTTCAACCATGAAACTAGTAGAAGGAAAAGTCTTGGACAAATATAAGAAATAAAACTATATGCTAGAAAATATTTCACAAGTATTCATATGAAACATATTGTTTGAAAACCAAAGTTAGGTTGATGATCCCTGGCAATATATTTCTCAATCAAAGAAAACACTTGCAAAACATGGACATATTTATATAGATTCATTATGGTCACAGGACTTAAAATTTCATTTTCAAGTTTTCCTACATATTAAAAAAAATCACTGTTATGCAATTAGCAGATCCAGCATATATACAGTCTTTTAGTGGGCATTAATGGTGACCCTGATAAGGAGTGCTTTAATTATTATTTCCCTTTCCATATCCTTACTTTGAACACAATCCATCTGGATACGTGCATGCTGTTCTCAGTTGCTCAGCTGTATCCGACTCTTTGTGACCCCATGGACTGTAGTCTGCCAGGCTCGTCTGTCCGTGGGATTTTCCAAGCAAGAATACTGGACTGGGTTGCCATTTCCTCCTGCAGGGGATCTTCAAGATCCAGACAGACCTGTGTCTCTTATGTCTCCTGCATTGGTAGGTGGATTTGTTACTACTGTGCCACCTAGGAAACCCATCTTTACTTGAACAAAATCCATCTGGATGCGTAAGGTTCCCTAAAGGAATGCCAAGCATACTCTTATCACATTTCTACTATAAGTAGAAGCATCAAGTTCTCTTGTACAGGAAATGGATCTCGACTTTTCTAAAAGATTTGCCCTTCAAAGTGCTTAACTTTCACTTTCTATCTCCTCATTCCATTCTTCAGATGAATAAAAGAACCATTATTTCATTGCAAGTAGTGATTACTATGAAGGAAAAATCCTCCCTTTCATTCTGCTATACCTTTGGTTTAGAAGGAAAAACATTTGTTAAGGCTTATTTTATCATACTGATACATTTGTTCATTTTGGGTTGGGAGAGAAATATCTAAAACCCACATAGGTGTTTAATTCCACATATATTTTGATCTCAAAGATATCCTTACCTCTCTAAACACTGTGTCATGTAGAGTACAATGAAAATGCACCACTTTCTCAGGGAGACATGCAGGAAGTCTTTCATACATGTAGACACAAAGCATGAGCATCAGGATTGGATTGGGATCACAGATGTCAGTAGCCTAGTTCCAAAGAAGAGAATTATAAATTACAAGATATACAAATAAAATATATTAAAAGAGCTAAAACCCAGTACATCAACCGCTTATCACTTAAAACATCTTAAAATACTATTGATTGACAATGACACTGTGAATCAGAATAGCTTGACCTATGTGTTAGAGGATGAATCAGATGTATCATAAATATATGAATGACCTCACAGCCTCAGAGACCCCATAAAAGCTAGTCAGAGGCCAGAAGAATACTATGCACTAGGAATACGGACAAATGTGATTACAATATCATTCCATGACTTAAAGTATATAATGCAGTAAAAGATAATAGAAGTAGACAAACTACTGAAGTAAAAGACGGCAAGAGGTGTATTAAACAAAAGCCCAAAGAGATTGGTAACACATGAGACGGCCTTGAAGAATACTTGAAGGGTTTTAAATAGGTTGGTGTCTGGAGTGAGGAAAAGGTATATCCTATCAGAAAACTAAAGAAACCTCGGGCAGGGATATAGGGAGTATAGTATTCAATTGGGAAAGAAAAAGTACAATTTGAATCACACGTAAGATCAGAAGGGACAAGCGGTAGAAAAGACAAAGGAGGGCAACAGTCACATAGAGGAAGGTGTGGATACCAGGAAGAGGGACTTGATTTTGGAGCAAGAAATAACACAAGCGCAACAATTCATGCAGATCAGGTGGGTCAGGGGGAGGTGGTTGGAGAAGTACTTATCCTAGAACAAATCACAGCATGGCAGAAAACGTAATTACACTGATAAGCGAGATAAATTAGTGATGGTTGTTGGCAGATATCTGAGATAAAATCCAGAATTATAGAGGAACAACAGCAGGGACAATCAACATAGCCAAAACGGGCATTGAGCCCAAAATGTCAAGTCAGGAGCAGAGGAGGAAGGATTATTTCGATCAGTATATGTTGTGCCTATGATCTCCTAGAAAAAGGCAGAGGTAGTGGGGAAGCATTATTCATAGCAATAAAGTACTGGGATTGGTCTGAGGCAAAGACTCAAAGACATATAAAACACTACGGACACACGAGCATCTCTGTCATTGTCAGTCAACAGGGACCTCTCTGCACTTTCACTGGAGATCTACTGTGATTTAATAGAGCACATTCAAGTTAGCAACTGAAAACGGTCTGGGCCTGGCCTGGAAATGCAAACAGTGCCAGAATTCAGGATACCAATTATTATCTGGAACTAAAGCACTTGACTCTGAAATCTGGCAGCAGTTATAACAGACTACAGAGACCCCGTTGATCATCTTCTAGTACACATTCCCAAATATAGTGTTTCCTTTCTTTGGAAGAACAGAAAGGTTTATTCTTTCTTGTTTTGTCAATAAGCAGTAAGGCTAACCAGTAAAGGTACCTGGGAAGGGGATTATTAGGGGAAAAAAGTGGAAGAAGTTGCTAGTCTTGGCAGAGTAGAAAGCTGCTAGTGAGGAAAACTGAGACATATATCAGGACCCCAAAGTTTCTCATCAGTATTGTGACATCTCACATGTCTTCACTGAAGACAATGTTAGTCAACATATACAGGATCATCATTCAACATAAGAACAAACTAAAAAATGGAATACAGAGTTTAATTTCCACAAAGTGAAGGATATAGCCCTGCATGATGGGCCAGCCTCTGGGTGTAATCCAAAGAGAGCTCTCTATGGTGATGGGAAATGTATTCACTGGGGAAAGGGTAGAAACTAGTGGCAGGATACTCTGGGCCCCAAGTCTGAGGTCTGTAAAACTCCTTTGAACGCTATTTTAGTTACTACAGCATAAAATATACAGGTAGCAATATAAAACTATTTCAAAAGTCCATCTTTGAAAAATATGTAGGGCAGTATTTTGGGAAAAAAAATGTTTATCTTAATTGAAAAAATTTGATAGAGTATTAGAGTGAAAAACTAGAGAAAAGATCACTCTTAGCTTTATGATAAAGTTTAATGAAAATAATCTAAAGAAATTGCATTTTAGTCAATTCTAGGCTTAAAAAGCTGAATGTCAAAATAAGTTATATTTGTTTAAAACAAGATTTTCATGTGAAATATATTTCAAAGCTACAATCATTACTTTCTCTACACAGTCCTAACCTAGGAGAACTTTACTTATATTTATCCATTTTTCTCTTGATAATATTTTCCTACTGAACTAACAAAAGACAGGGAATTTTTGTAATGCCATAATAGAGGAAAATGGTGCAGTAAGAATCTAGTAAACTAAACTCACATCCTACTACCACAAAGTACCATAATCTTTACCAAATCGGTAAAGATTGGTTTCCCTAGGTCTCAGTGTCTGCATCAGTAACAAGAAGAGATGAGATGGTCCTGGAGCTTCAGGGTGGGTTTAATTTGCTATGACGTCAAGATATTCCATCTTCCAAACTAGATACCAATCAAAACTAGTAGTACCCAAAGACATATCATAATCTGACACAGAACACTACTGACTGCCTTCCCAACAGCATTTTTCTCCCTTCTTTACCAAGAATCCCAATTTTTGTGGCTCTTCCATTACTTTTATCAAACACTGGTTTAACTACAAGCACGAGATGCAGTTATGGTCAATGATATGCAATGGGATGTATCCTGTGGGACCTTTGGGAAAGTTTGCTGCTGCTGCTGCTAAGTTGCTTCAGTCGTGTCCGACTCTGTGCGACCCCACAGACTGCAGCCCATTGGGCTCCGTCATCCCTGGGATTCTCCAGGCAAGAACACTGGAGTAGGTTGCCATTTCCTTCTCCAATGCATGAAAGTGAAAAGTGAAAGTGAAGTCACTCAGTCGTGTCCGACTCTTTGAGACCCCATGGACTGTAGCCTATCAGGCTCCTCTGTCCATGGGATTTTCCAGGCAAGAGTGCTGGAGTGGGTTGCCATTTCCTTCTCCAAAGAATAGCTGTATAATGGTGTTATGTAAGAATTTCAGTAGGAACTTTGTAGTTATTATTGCACATGCTTAAAACAAAGCCAATAGTCTAAGAAGAACTGAGCAAAAATGAATCTTTGATAATTTTGTTGATGAAATGAATAAATATCCCTATAATATTTTACTGCCTGATTCATCTTATATAAAATATAGAATTTATTTTAAAAATTCTTTTGTTCATGAATTGTTATTAAGATTGAAAGCATCCAAGTTGACATAAAGAAAAAAAAAATTTCAGAGAAGTTAAATATCTACTCACCATTAGCTTCCATCATTACTCAGTGAATTATATGTAGTAGAATCTAAGTATTAGCTATACCTGTCTATCTATCTATCTATCTATAAATATCTCCATGTCTCTACATGAGGGAATAAAAAACATTCTATGCTGAGTTCAAATAAACTGCACAATAGCCTTGCTTTACAAGGGAGGATATGTAATAATAGTTACATTCCAGATGCTAGGATTCCACACAATATAGCATTGGCACAGAAACTTACTGAACTGACTCAACAGTTGCAAAGAACGACATAAGAAATATAAAACTCAAACATTAATAAATAAGTCCAGTGGCAAGTTTCACAGTATTCAAATGTGGACCAGTGCTAATCATTAGTATTAATTCACAATGGTTAAATTAATTTAAGGGCGATATATTTTTGAACTTTGACATTTGATGCAGTGGGTAAATTCAGGCTGATAAAAGTTAGGGAATTGGAACTGACTGGTAAAATCTTGGTAATTATCAGCTAAATTAATTGTTAATTTCTTTGTTTATCAAATCTTAGACATCTTCTCTACATTTTTATGTAGTAGATATTCAAATCTTAGGATCTATTTTTTGCTACACAATAAAATAAACAATTTATCTGAGGAAGTCAAAGAGCAAAGGAGAAAATCACAATGCAAGATGAATTATATTTTCTAAACAAAGATATTTTAAGTTTCCTATAAATCCTTATCAAATTCGCGAAGGTCACCTTAAACACCAAATGCCCCATGCAACTCTTGCTGGTTCCCTTTTCAGAATGATTTCTTTCCCCTTTGATTCCTACAGTACACAGTTCTATGTTTTCCTGGCATGCACTGGCTGCTTTGTACTGGATCTTTTCATATACAAGTCACTATTAGTCATTAACATATTTGAAGGCATGAGTGTGGTTTTACCACATCTGTATTACTTGCAGGGTCTATCCAGCATATTTTATGGAGGAGATTCAATCAGTCAAACTGACAGGAACTGTATTATTTTTATTTTTTCACACTAAATCATTTAATTAGAGTTTATCCTTAAAAGTCTTATAAAAGAACTCTCTGACCAAAATGCCTGATTGCAGTATCTCCTTAGAGCTCTACCAATATAAAAGATAAATGTCAGATCTGGTACAAAGGGATTTTAACATGTAAATGACTTTAATACTTTGGCCACCTCATGAGAAGAGTTGACTCATTGGAAAAGACTCTGATGCTGAGAGGGATTGGGGGCAGGGGGAGAAGGGGACGACCAAGGATGAGATGGCTGGATGGCATCACGGACTCGATGGACGTGAGTCTGAGTGAACTCTGGGAGATGGTGATGAGCAGGGAGGCCTGGCATGCTGCGATTCATGGGGTCGCAAAAAGTCGGACATGACTGAGCAACTGAACTGACTTTAATACAAAGAAAAAGCAAGCCATTATGAAGCATCATTTCTTTGGCAGGTGCAAGGAAGCACTTTGTACCAAGCCACGTGTGGGCACTGGTATCATTAATCTCTCTGAGTCACTGAATGGAAAACTCAGAGTTTGTTGTACTGGTCCTTTTGTGTCCTTTTGTGGATGGTCACCAGGCCTGGCAAACCTCATAATGTCTCCTCTATCAGTTTATTATTTTAAGCCCCCATTAAAATGAACTGAGTAGAGAAAATATTTTTCTACTTGACCAAGTTAAATGGCATTTTTTTGGTTCTGTATTCCCTGTCTCTAGTCCCTTTCCTTTCAGTTCATCCTCACCATTGTTGTAAGAGTAACCACATTTATTCCCATGACACCAACACAGTAAACTCCTAAATTGTTATGCTGATATCCAAGATCCCAATATATGCCTATATCTATTTTTTCAATCCCAAACTTCAACTAAGTCAGACTATTCACATAATTTCCTTAATGTATGCCATTTGTCTACATTTTACAGTCTGCTTATGCCTCTGAATAAATACCCTTCTCTCTTACCACTACCAACCCAAATCCATTCAAGACCCAAAATAAGTCTTCTTCACAGTCTTTGGTAGATTAATCTGGATCACACTTCTTTTATCTGAATTCTTATTCTATTATTCTCCTACATTGTCAATTAAATTAA
The DNA here is from genome assembly GCA_006410875.1 of Neotragus pygmaeus. Classification (NCBI taxonomy): domain Eukaryota; kingdom Metazoa; phylum Chordata; class Mammalia; order Artiodactyla; family Bovidae; genus Neotragus; species Neotragus pygmaeus. Next base: position 9,656 of record SJYV01030297.1, on the reverse strand, counting down.
TGGAATGTCATTTATTATTGAACTTGCATATATCTTGTCAATTCAATGAGTTTGTATATTCTTAGAAGTCACGAATCATTTATTATACTGCTTCATTACTCTGAAGTAACAAAGGGCTCAGAAAATGATAAGCAGATAATGTTTTTTATTGTCACTATAGAGAACAATGAGAAAGGCCAGATGGAATTACAACTTGGAGGTCTAAACATAATAAAAAAGCTACATTGACACTGTGACTTCTACATTAATATTTATTTTAAGACTAAAGTGAAAATTTTTCTTTTTGCTACTAAATAGGAAAACAATATAACATCTATATTCATATTCAAATAATCTGTTCTTTAATTCTTAGGGCTCAGATAATATTAAGAAAGTACTGCTGTGACTTGAAAACTAGAACTACTTACTTATTATGCAGTTAGATATACATAATTATACCCATTAAAAAATATCCAGTAGATTTCTATGAAGTCATAGTTCAATTTTCACATTTTAGCAATAGTCCATGAAAAGACTGCTTCAATTTAGATTTAAAATATATGAACAAAGGAATATTATAAAGGAGTCAATTAACATTTTCCAAAGAGATGTAAAATGGCCAACAGGTATGTAAAAACCTGTTTAACATCACTAACTACTAGGGAAATGTAAATCAAAATCACAAGGAGACATCACCTCACACCTGTTAGAATGGCTATTATTGAAAAGACAAGAGATGTCAAAGGTTGGTAAGGATGTGGAGAAAATGGATCACATGCACACTGTTGGTGGGAATGTGAACTGGTGCAGCCAGTATGGAAAATAGTATGTTGGTTCCACCAAAAAAATTAAAAATAAAACTACTACGTGGTCTGGCAATCCCACTTCTGGGTATATATCCAAAGGAAATAAAATCAGTTACATCACAGCTATCTCTAATTCTAGATTCAACTGCACTATTATTCACAAAAGCCAAAAAATAGGATCAACATAAGTATCCATTAGCGGATGAATGGATAAAGGAAGTGTGGTAAATTCTTACAATGGAATAGTATTTAATCATAAAAAGAAGGAAATCCTGCCACTTGTGACAATATGAATGAACCTGGAGGACATTATGATACCTGAAGCAAGCCAGACACAGAAAGATAAATATTGTATGATTTCAACTATATGTGGAATTGAAAAAGGCATACTCAAAGAACCAGAGAGTTAAATGGTAGCAGCCAGGGGATGGAGATAGGGGAAATGGGGAGACGCTAGTCAAAGGGTACAAATCATTATTTATAGGTTGACTGAGTTCTGGGGATGTAACATAAAGTATGGTCATTATAGTTAGTGATACACTGGACTGTGTACTTGTACTTGAAATTCGCTAAGAGAGTAGATCTTAAGCATTCTCATCACAAAAAACAGGTAACTATGCCTGGTGGGCTACAGTCTATAGGGTTGCAAAGAGTTGGACATGACCGAAGCAATTTAGCACACAACACGTGTAAGATGGTTGATATTGATGTGTTAACTTGATCATGATAATCATTTCACATTGTAAACATATATTAAATTATCACCTTGTACAACCTAAAAAATCACATTGTACAAGCTAAGTAAACACAGGATTTATTTGCCAATCATACCTTTAAAAATTGGAAAAAATAAGGAATTAATAAAATATTTTTAGAATATGTGATTTTAAGGCACCCACCTGTATGTCCATGTCAAAGCCAATTTCACGAAGAACATTTACAACAATCAGGCAATTGTGCAGATACTGTTCAGAACTTATTGGCTGTGTGTACATGTTTATGAAATGAGACTCAATCTGGAAAAGATAACAATCAAATCTTTAAGTAATAGAATAAAAATAATGACTTTTTAACTGTTCTCTGTAGTTCAGTAAACAATCTTTTCAATACTAACATTAGTCAATAGATTATTATAATCAAAATAAAAGAATAAATAAAAAGGGAATGCTAGCCATTCAGATGTAGGTTCAATTCAGTTCAGTTCAGTCGCTCAGTCGTGTCCAACTCTTTGTGACCCCATGGACTGCAGCATGCGAGGCCTCCCTGTCCATCACCAACTCCTGGAGTTTACTCAAACTCATGTCCATTGAGTCAGTGATGCCATCCAACCATCTCATCCTCTGTCGTCCCCTTCTCCTCCCACCTTCAATCTTTCGCAGCATCAGGGTCTTTTCAAATGAGTCAGTTCTTCACATCAGGTGGCCAAAGTATTGTATGATTTAAAATTAAAACATTTAACAGAATCAGTTTGCAGAAAATATTTCAAATTTTAATTTCTAAGTTCTTTAAATAAAAGAAGACCACTCTGCATAAAAAGGACTCTTACCAAAAATGGGCAATAGGCTCCCAACACTGTTGCAAAAACAAGGCCGTCTAAAAGGTCTTTGTCAAAATTTACTATCCATCTCTCAGGGGGAATAACACCTGTTCCAAAAAAGAGAGAGAGTAAATATAATGACAGTTTTACTTTTTAAAAAATACCTCTTATGGAAATTTGAGCAAGAGTCAAAGAAAGATTTACCTTTGCTTAGAAAAGAAAAAGCATCATATTTCGGAAAAAGAAAAAAAAAAAACAAATAAACCTCAGAAGCTTAGTAATATGAAATTTATCTATAAGGTATTACAGGCAACTGAAGACTGTCCTTTATTTCCATTGGAATCACTTTGAATAATGTACTACTAAGAAGTAATGGAAGAAAAATCTGACATTTCAAAATTACCCATTCTGTTGAGTACTGTGCAGTTCAAATATTTGATTGTGAACTTGGGTAAGGAGGCTCAGAAGGCATGAAATTTCCAGTAACTCTAAAGTTTTAATGCCCGTTTCACTATTTGTTGCAGAAATTCCTTCACATGTAGGGTAAGTATGTGAAAGGGTTTGGGAATTTATGGCTTAAAGAAACTAGAAATAACCTATAAAAGATAATACAAAATGGAGGAATAATAAAACGAATTTTCAGTTACAGAGACCACTACTACGCTGACACAAGGGAAAAAAAGTGAAAGTATCTGGATATTTAGCAAGAAAAAACAAGCAACAAAAAATAAACCTGTCCTATACTAGGAGGGAATGAAAGGTGATTTAAACATCAGAAATTACTGATATGATGAATGTGACATTTCCTTTTTCAAAATGTTTCCAAAAGGGCCTAGTAGAACCATCTCTTAATGGTTTGAGATGATTTATTAACTGAAAACAAGAGGAAAAATTAGTGATCTTCATAAATCCTCTCTAACCCCTTGATTCTCATTTTCTGTGAAGAATAAACCATGATGGGATATGTTCATGACATGTATATAACTTCACAAAGTAGGACTGTTTTACATCTGAAAGACTTAGTTTTCTCGGGAAGGAACCACAGATGTCCTGCATACTTCACAGAAACAGTGTCCATTACTTTTTCATCTGAGATGATACAACACTGAGCATTTCCTTAGGATTTCTACAGCATATTATTGTAAAATCAGTTTAGCAAACAAAGGTCACTGGGAATTTTCAACTAACATACAGCAAACAATATTTTGCATATTTTTCAAATGATTTTTTTTCCTGACATAAAGCTATAAATAGTTGTATGTCTGATATAAGATGTGATACAACCAAAGTAATTATTTGTAAATGTACTTTTCTAGTTGTCTGAGTAATTATAACCTAAATGTACTTCTCCATTTCTATCTGCCACTCACAGCTTTTAACAAAAACAAAGGGTCTCACTTTTGTAGCCAAAATTCATTTTCCTACAAACTAGAAACAACCATTCTAACTTTAATCAGAAAAACACAATTTATTAGCTTATAGTGAAACAGTCAGTTGGCAATGGATATAGACTGTGTCCTCTAAACATCCCATCCTTATCAGAGAAGGAATAGAAATTTCCCTGAGAGAGTTTAACATCTTATCATGAAAGATTACAATCACAAGAGGAAAACAACTAATTAAAAATTTCCTAACTAGAAATTAATAAATAGAACCTAAGCATTATAGTGTTACTTCCAATTTCACCAACTACAATCCAGCACCACAGGATTCATTATGACCATCCCCCTTTGCTTATTTCTAACTTCTTTTTTCAACAGTGAAAAACCCATCTCTCACTATTTAAAAGAAATTCACTTATTTGACCAGCCACAGTAAACGTAAAAACGTACTTTCAGAATTGCAAACCTGTTCCCCTGTAAGAAACCAGAGTTACATGCATATGTATAGGTCTATTGGTCTTTTAGTTCTACACTATGCAATCATGGCATGGTAAGTCAGCTCCTTTCTCCTCCATTACATTCAGTGAGGTTGTCAAATATCTGTAAGGCAGTTAGATTCATTTCTCACAGTCTGCATTCCATCCTGGATTACTAATTTATATCTTGGTTGATTTTTTTAAATATATATACATATGTATACACACACATACACACACACACGGTTAATTTAAAAAAAATATATATATATAAATATGTATACACACACACACACACACACACACACACATTCACTCTTTGTGGATTTTGACAGATAGTGTCTTAGGATTTTGAAAGACACATTATCATGTACTCACCACCACATTTCCATACAGAAAAGTTTTATCACTCCCAAAATTCATATGGGCATTTTAGAGTCAACTTATTGATAATCTACTAAAAAAAAGTGTGGCAGGATTTTCACTGGGGTTACATTGAATCTATATATCATTTTCATCTCTCAACAATATGATATTCACAAATTATAAGATCAGTTGCATATAATAATTATCAGACCAGCCACTTGAGGTTGAGATAATACATACAATACTTGGGAGAACCTCCATATAAGTGCATCATTAAACTAGAAATAAAGTGAAGGTTCTTTACTATGGAGAAGATTGAAAAATAAAAGAAGGCCTAAGAAAACAATATCAACTGTAAGAAAAAGTAATTATAGCAGCTACATATAAGGGGAAAGACACAAATAATAATATTATGCTAATATATTTAAAAATTTTAGATGATATTAATTTCATTAAATGAGTTATAAAATCTCAGTGGAAGATAGAAAATAAGAATAATCTTATTACAATTAAAGAACTGATTAAGTTCTTTAATCATTTATTTTAGAATTAATAGGCCTAGATGGTTTTACCAGTAAATTCTGCAAAATTTAGGAACTAAGCAATTTCACTAATATAGAAACTCTTAAATAAGTGGGTCTTTTCAAGTAATCACTGAGGTTTGCATAACATTATAACAAAAAAAATCCTAAAAAGTACAGAAAATATTTACAAATTATGCTTCATGTAAACTGAAGCAAAAATTAAAATATTAGTAAGTTAATTCTAGAAAGGTTTAAAAAAGATTAGCTATCATTACAAAACTGAATTTGTGCCAGGACTGCAAGTGTAGTTTACAGTTAACAATCAATTTAACTTAACTTATTAAAATACACAGATATCTATCTATCTACATAACTAAAGACTTCTGTAGTAGTCATCATAAAAATTCTATAAAACTAAGGAGAGAATGTAAATTCCAGAACACAATGAACATAATCTGAACAATAATCCTACAGTAAATATCACAGTTAATGAAGAAATGTGGAATACATTCTAAGATTAAATATGAAAAAGATCAGGTATAATATAAGATTATCTATACTAATAGAAGGCTAGAAAAAGTCACTTCATGTCTCAGTTTCAACCAATATCTTACACTTCAAAGGAAATACAAAAAATATATCATATGCCAAATTTACTAAGGAAATGTTGTAGAACAGGTTTCACTCTTGAATATCTTACTCACTTGGAGAATATTAAAAAAAAAAAATTAAAGCCAAAGAAAGCAATTCACTTATAGGGGAGGAGTTGCAAGCTGATCTTAGTTTTTCCAAAGCTATTTTGCTGGCATAACACAATGGAGTTAGAGTTCAGAGAAACACAGTGATTCCCAAGTTTGATTCTTAGTCAAGATGCAATCCATACATAAAGAAAATGAAAATGTTTACAAAGAGGACTCAGAGATCAGAGTCCCTGAAATGATAACTAGAAAAAACACAATAATTATGAAATCCAACCATCCAACAGCTGAGTCAAAAGTAATTAAAAATGGAGAACCCAGTTAAAATGACACACAGTCTAACACTGACAGAATGGATATGAGTGTTATAAGCGCTATGCAGGCTTATATAATAAGCCTAAACAAAATGATGATACTAAGGCAGGAAGGTGAGAGGAAACGAGAGTAAAAATTACCTCTCTTGTCAGAGCAATAACTATTAATGTTATGTAAAATCAAAACAGGTAGCAACCAAACAAAACCAAGAAACCTCAGAACTCATTCATAAATTTTTTCTTTTAAAGTGGAGATATATATTGGGAAATATTATTTCTTGTTGTGGACAAGTGTTTTATATGGTACTTCTGTATTATTTAATCTTATTTCCTGTTTCTGTATTTGTACACATTAGAGTTTTTAACCTTCACTGTGCAATAGAACCACTTTGCAAAGCTACACATGTGCAGGCAACAATCCAAAAATTCCATGTCAACTGGCCAGAGGTGGGGACATCAGGTTTTTTTAAAGTTTATTTTCAGTTGCCTGGGTGATTCCAATGGGTATCCAGATTTGAAAATCCACTACTGCGGATGAAAAAGAAAACAAGATTTCTCTCTGAATAGCTGAAAAGAGTTAGCAAGAACTACACAGATCTATGGAAAAGGCAATGGCAACTCACTCCAGCACTCTTGCCTGGAAAAATCCCATGGACGGAGGAGCCTGGTGGGCTACAGTCCATGGGGTCGCTAAGAGTTGGACACAACTGAGTGACTTCACTTTCACTTTTCACTTTCATGCATTGGAGAAGGAAATGGCAACCCACTCCAGTGTTCTTGCCTGGAGAATCCCAGGGACGAGGGAGCCTGCTGGGCTGCCGTCTATGGAGTAAGCACAAAGCCTGACACGAATGACGCGACTTAGCAGCAACAGCAGCACACAGATCTAAGTTACTAATCTAAGAATTAATATTTTGAAGAAACAGCATTACCCAATGCTACTTAACTTGAGCCTTGGAGTCAAAACACTTATATTAAAATCCCAACCACACCCTCTTCTAGGAAAACATGCTAATCTCTCTGCTTTGTTTTTTAATAATGGTAATGAGTGACCTGATCAAGGTGTTTAAAGTTTAAATGAACAAATAAATGTAGGCCTTTAATTGGCATACCACAAATGTTGGCTATTGTTATTATTAATCATGGTTTTGTCAAATATCCAATTAGAACTGCAGTTCACTATACTGAAGAGAAGATGATAGCTGAATTTTTCATTTTGTCCTATTTTAAACATGTTTTCCTTCCACAAGGCTGAAAATCCCTTCAGTTCAGTTCAGTTCAGTCGCTCAGTCATGTCCGACTCTCTGCGACCCCATGAATTGTCATCTTGAGTCTCAAGTCCCCCTTCCTTCAAAGAGATGAATAATAATTGTGAAACTTTTTAGAGCATTTTGAAAAAAGCTAAACATTAGAAGAATTCATATCAGATACCTAATGTCTGGGACTATCTGAAGTTCCCTATAATGTTACAGCCAAAATTATGAAATACAGAAAAAAGATTAAGAACTTCCCCCAAATGAACAATAACTGCGCATTACAGAAAAGGATGGCTGGCTGTCTGCCTCATTCCTTAACTTCCTGTTACAGTGATATCACAAGCACTAATTCTTCTTGGACCATCAGATATGGTAACTGACAGTTTGTCCTGATTACGGGGCTAGGAACAAAAGATGACTGAATAGGAAATCACTGAAGTAGAATTACTGATAAGAAAATGGTAAATTGATGTGTATCTATTTACAAACTTGTTCTACATTTTAAAAATGCTAAATTATATGTTTATATTATATATGTATATACACACAAATATATTTATATATATATAGCAACCAAGAGCTCCAACCACAAAGACAATAGGATTTTAATTAATCAACTTGTAAAGTTGTTGGGAATGACAAAAAATTCTCACCTGCCACCTAAGAGACTAGATTTATTTTCAAGGCCCAGGCAGTTGACTTCTTTTTACTAGAATATAACTTACATGTTAGAAGGGATTTGGGATTTTTGGTCTCTGTTGCATCTTTAATCCTCATAACAGCCCTGGGCATATAAATTTATGCTTATTAAATATGTGCTAAACAAATAATATATTTAGATACTTCTGTTCTTGTTACCGTTTTTCTTTTATTTTTTATTTTTACTTTATTTTACTTTACAATATTGTATTGGTTTTGGCAAAAGAGACACAGATGTATAGAGCAGACTTTTGGACTCTGAGGGAGAGGGAGAGGGTGGGAAAACTTGTTACAGTTTTTAAAAATGATTATACCAAACTCAGAAATTTCTTTCAAGTTATTTTATAATCTTTGATTTTATACTTAATACTTTATAATACATTTGGAATTCATTTATGTTATATAGCATATAGTACAAAGTTAATTTTACCTTAATTACAAAACATCAGCCAACTGATGCAGCACTGAATTAATTTACCAAATGAATTAATATATTTATTATAGATTTTGGAATGTAACATCTGTATTAAATTCTATTATATACTCTCATTGTTCTGAGTCCCCTATTATGCTATACAATTATGAATATTCCTGATTCTTTAAAAATATTTTAATATTAATATTAATCACTGAATATTTATGTCACATGTTTTGTCAAATGTTTTCCTTAATTTTTTCCTCTGTATTAGTCTTTCCAAATTTTATTATTACAATGCCAATACTGGAAAGCTAGCAAGCGAATAAACAATCTAATTTTAGCAGAAGAGAGTTGTTGGGCTAGGGGTAAGAGGATCTTATCACATATTAAAGTAAAATAAAAAGTTACAGAAAAAAGATTACAAATTGAAAATACTGACTTCACAACACCACTAATCACTAAGAAATGCATTTCACACCCCAAATAAAATACCACTTCACACATATCTAATGACTATAGTCCAAAAGACAGCCACAAGTATTGGTAAGGATGTGTACCAACTAGAGCCTTCACATATTGATAGTGGGAAAGTAAAATGGTACCAGCATTTTAGAAATGTCAGTTAGCATATCATCCAGAGATCCACTCCTTTATGTCATATTCAAGTAAAATAAAAATGTATGTCCATAAAAATCTTTCCATGAATGTTCATGGGAGCATTATTAATAACAGCCCCCAAATATCAAATGAAAACTGGATAAACAAAATGTGGTATAGGCATACAATGGAATATTATTTGTAAATGTCTGAACCTAGAATAAGTAAAAAAAAAATCAGCTTCAAAGATATTTGTCATATGATTCCATTTACAGGGAATATCCAGAATAGGTAAATCCATAGAGAAAAGAGGTAGCCTAGTATTTTCCTGGTGCTGGGGGAGTGAGAAGTGACTGCTAACAGGAACATTCCATGTGCACTGGGGGATGATGAAGATATCCTATAATTAGATTGTGATAACAATTGCACATATCTATCAACATATTGAAAACCACTGAATCATACACTGTAAATGGATGAATTTTATGGTGTTAGAATTGTATCTCAATAAATTATTAAAAATACACTTAACATATGATTCAAAAACTCCAATTCTGATATTTACTTCAGAGAGATGGAAACATATATCTATAAAAGACTAGTA
>SJYV01030296.1:0-11215 GCA_006410875.1 Neotragus pygmaeus | reverse complement strand
GAAAATAAAACTAACAAATATGTAGACAGTAAAGGAAAGAAAGAAAAGAAAGAAAGAATAAATATACAAAGTTTAATAGAGATAGATAAAGAAGATTTATATACATTAAAGATTAACTGCAAGGGGAATAGAACAGTACAAAAAGCAAACAAAGGAATAAATGTAGAAAATAATAATAGGTTTAAAAAATTAAAATTGCTGAAAGAGAAAAGAAAAAAAAAAAAAGGAAAACTCCCCAGAACTACAAAAGCCCAACGTAGAGGCAGACGTTTATAACGGCAATAAAAATGTGACTGAGGGGGAAAAAGCTCAAAAGCTTGTAGTCCCAATAAAATTGACAACTAAGGTCCATCTGGTCAAGGCTATTGTTTTTCCAGTGATCATGTATGGATGTGAGAGTTGGACTGTGAAGGAGGTTTAGCACAGAAGAACTGATGCATTTGAACTGTGGTTTTGGAGAAGACTCTTGAGAGTCCCTTGGACTGCANGTAGTCCCAATAAAATTGACAACTAAGGTCCATCTGGTCAAGGCTATTGTTTTTCCAGTGATCATGTATGGATGTGAGAGTTGGACTGTGAAGGAGGTTTAGCACAGAAGAACTGATGCATTTGAACTGTGGTTTTGGAGAAGACTCTTGAGAGTCCCTTGGACTGCAGAGAGATCCAACCAGTCCTTTCTGAAGGAGATCAGCCCTGGGATTTCTTTGGAAGGAATGATGCTAAAGTTGAAACTCCAGTACTTTGGCCACCCCATTCGAAAAGTTGACTCATTGGAAGGGACCCTGATGCTGGGAGGGATTGGGGGCAGGAGGAGAAGGGGACGACCAAGGATGAGATGGTTGGATGGCATCACTGACTCGAGGGACATGAGTTTGGGTGAACCCCGGGAGTTGGTGATGGACAGGGAGGCCTGGCGTGCTGCGATACATGGGGTCATGGAGAGTCGGACATGATGGAGCGACTGAACTGAACTGAACAACAGAGGTGGGAAATGGTGGGGGGTGGGGCGGGAAATCCAAAAGAGTCTACAGAGTAAGTCAAAACATTAAAATAATAAATGTTTTTCGAGTCACTGTTATCAGAATCCTTTCCCTCTGGAATCACAGTCCACCTCACCTCCCTAGGATGCCCTCCAACACTGTGTTGATCTCTGGACCTGCTATGGGGGCAGCGCAGATTCTAACCAGGTCCTATTCCTCTGTGTTCTTGACTCCAATGTCCACAGCTATCAGAACTACTGCATTTTCTTTTGTGGGAGCTCTCAATGACCTTTTATATATCCCATAGACACAGAGTCTGCCTAGTCGATTATGTGGATTTAATCTGCAGCTCGTACAGCTTGTGGGAGGGTTTTGGATCTTCTTCCTTGGCAACACTGCCCCTGGGTTTCAATGGCGGGTTTATTTCCACCTCTGCATGTGTGTCGTCCACTGGGGTTTGCTCCTGAGACTCCCCTGGAGGACTTGGGTTTGCCCCGAGAGGGCCAAGTGTGGAGATGGTGCAGCTGGTTAGGTTGCTGAGGTTCTGGCAGCACAAGGTACTCAAGGGAGTTGGCTGCTAGGACAGCAGGAAATATAGTGCTCTAGAATGGTATGGCCGGAGAAGGCAACGGCACCCCACTCCAGTACTCTTGCCTGGAATATCCCATGGACAGAGGAGCCTGGTGGGCTGCAGTCCATGGGATCGCGAAGAGTCAGAAACAACTGACTGACTTCACTTTCACTTTTCACTTTCATGCATTGGAGAAGGAAATGGCAACCCACTCCAGTGTTCTTGCCTGGAGAATCCCAGGGACGGGGGAGCCTGGTGGGCTGCTCTCTATGCGGTCGCACAGAGTCGGACATGACTGAAGTGACTTAGCAGCAGCAGTAGCAGAATGGTATGGCAACCAATATTGGCCAATAGGCACCAGTATTCTTGCCTGGAGAACCCTCCTCCCTGACAGAAAAGCCTGCCAGGCCATAGTCCACTGGATCTCAAAGAATTGGACACTATCAAAGCGACCTGCACACATAGATGCAAAATTTTTGTCTGTGGGAGCTCTGCCCCAGTAAGAGTTGAGCGTGAAGGTGGCGCAGCTGCTTGGCTTGTGGGGACACTGGCTGCGCCGAGTGTACAGGGACATAGACTGCCTCCACCACCGGACTTACGGCCCTGTCTGAGTCTTTCTTCGAGCCTCTTGTAGCTGGCGATCAGAAGGCCTCTTTGGCCAGTTTTCTCTGTAGTTCCACCTATTCAGGCACTTAGAGGGCTCCCTTGCCTGGGGTCCTTCTCTGTTGTTTGGCACATCAGGCACATAAATGGGCACCCTGGGTGGTGTCCTACTCTGTAGTTTAATGCATCAGGGGCTTGATGGGCCAGCCTCTCTATTGTTCAGCTGCTTATGTATTGTAGATGGTTCTATATATTCTTTTCCTCTGGTCAGATACTCCTGTCCACTCTCAGCTGATGTTCTGCATGCACTTTTGTGTCTGAAGGTGTATTCCTTATGTAGCCATGGAGAGATATGTACTCCATGTCCAGCTACTCCTCTGCCATCTTGTTCTCCCCTCAGGCAATTACTTTTCAGCATAGAGCAAGCAGCTTAAAATGAAACATGAAACATCCTTGCCTTTGAACATCCTCTGGCCATTGGTGACACACAACCTTCCCACAGACTGTCAGCCTCCACTTTTTTTTTTTTTNTCTTGTTCTCCCCTCAGGCAATTACTTTTCAGCATAGAGCAAGCAGCTTAAAATGAAACATGAAACATCCTTGCCTTTGAACATCCTCTGGCCATTGGTGACACACAACCTTCCCACAGACTGTCAGCCTCCACTTTTTTTTTTTTTTAATATGACAGAGGAGCCTGGTGGGCTAAAGTTCATGGGGTTGCAAAGAGTCAGACATGACTGAGCGACTTCGTTGATTGATTGATGTATTTATTTATGTGGCTGTGCCAGGTCTTCATTGAGGCATGTGAACTCTTAGTTGTGGCATATGGGATCTAGCTCCCTGACCAGGGATCAAACTAGGGCCCCTAAACTGGCAGCACAAAGTCTTCACCACCAAACCACCAGGGAAGTTCCTCCTTTTTTTTTCCCCCCTACTTTTTCAAATTTATTTCAACAATATATCAAAAATATTTGGAAATTCCCATTTGCCTAATGAAACAATAGAGATGTTTTGAAGAGGAAGAGGCAGTAAACTTATTCATATGCCTATTTGACAACATAGCAGCATAATTTCTCCATCAGTGAAAATGGCAAGTAAATAGAGTAATTTCCATTTTTAAAAAATAGTTTTTCTCAAATACCCTATAACACACCAAATATTTTTCTTTTGTTTTACTAAAAGAATTGCCATTAGTTGTGTTAACCCTATCAAAAAAAAGTACACTGGATGACCAAGGAAATTTATAATAGAGAAAAATCTAAGACACAATATTCACTTTCATACCTAATNCTTTTTTTTTTTTTTAATATGACAGAGGAGCCTGGTGGGCTAAAGTTCATGGGGTTGCAAAGAGTCAGACATGACTGAGCGACTTCGTTGATTGATTGATGTATTTATTTATGTGGCTGTGCCAGGTCTTCATTGAGGCATGTGAACTCTTAGTTGTGGCATATGGGATCTAGCTCCCTGACCAGGGATCAAACTAGGGCCCCTAAACTGGCAGCACAAAGTCTTCACCACCAAACCACCAGGGAAGTTCCTCCTTTTTTTTTCCCCCCTACTTTTTCAAATTTATTTCAACAATATATCAAAAATATTTGGAAATTCCCATTTGCCTAATGAAACAATAGAGATGTTTTGAAGAGGAAGAGGCAGTAAACTTATTCATATGCCTATTTGACAACATAGCAGCATAATTTCTCCATCAGTGAAAATGGCAAGTAAATAGAGTAATTTCCATTTTTAAAAAATACTTTTTCTCAAATACCCTATAACACACCAAATATTTTTCTTTTGTTTTACTAAAAGAATTGCCATTAGTTGTGTTAACCCTATCAAAAAAAAGTACACTGGATGACCAAGGAAATTTATAATAGAGAAAAATCTAAGACACAATATTCACTTTCATACCTAATATTCTTTGTACATCACTATCTTGACTGTTATTTCTCACCATTTAGACTGTAACATAGCACTACTGATTTTCATATTGGGCTTCCCTGGTGGCTCAGATGGCAAAGTCTCTGCCTGCAACACAGGAGATCTTGATTCCACCCCTGGGTCAGGAAGATCCCCCAGAAAAGGAAATGGTAACCCACTCTAGTACTCTTGTCTGGAAAAATCCCATGGATGGAAGAGCCTGGTGGGCTACAGTCCAAGGGGTTGCAAAGAGTCAGACACGACTGAGCAACTTCATTGATTTTTTATACTCCTCTTTAGGATCCAATTCTCTCTTAGATGGGTGACCACCATGCTTACCATAGCCACTGGCAAATCGATTATCAAATACATGTCTGAAAGGGAAGTCTTCATTGATAGACAGGTTTTATTTAACAGGTCGACCTAAGGTGGCCTTAGAATTATAGCCTTCAATATGATGAAGCAGAATTGCAATTCATACATTGTATCACCATGCAAAATATTTATTATGCTGTGTGACTACTCATTGGCATATGAAGGATTGGTGTTTATGTGTCAGGGAAGGTTTTTACACAGTAGTGAAGGATTGTTTGGCCTTTTTCAATTTGTACTTAATTATCTTCTTATTTCTGCTTGACAGCTTTCACTGCTACTTGTAATATGATTCCTCTCATTACTATAGTGAAGATAAACCCCATTCCTTCCTTTTCTCATAACCATGAATGGGTTATGATACCTATTGTAGACATTTGTTTCACCTCCACCACCATCCCCAAAATTCTAGTGAATATACAGACCCAGAGCCAAGTTATAACCTTTGAACTCTGCATCTCCCAGATGTACTGCTTGATATACTTTATAGAATTGGAAAGCTTCCTCCTGAATGTGATGGCCTGTGACTAGTTTGTAGCAATTTGTCATCCTTTCACTCTATGGCCACCATGGAACCCCAGCTCCCTGAACTGCTGGTTCTGGTGTCCTGGAACATCAGGGTCCTGAATTCCTTGCTAGAAAGCTTAATGGTGTTATGACTGCCATTCTGTAGAGTTGGACATGCCCACCTTTTCTGTAAAATTAATCCAGTGATCCAACTTGCTGATTCTAGCAACTTTCTTAATGACTTCTTGAGATTTTGCAGCTCAACCTCTGGGTAGAGGTCTTCTGGCTGGTGTCTGACTTCTACTGTAAGAGAGTCTCTTCTATTTGTGAAATCTCACCAGCTAGCTGGTGGCTTGGATGGTAAAGGATCTGCCAGCAATGAGAGAGACTTAGGTTCCATCCCTGGGTTGGGAAGATTCCCCTACAGAAGGGAATGGCTACCCACTCCAGTCTTCTTGCCTAGATAATTCCACAGATGGAGAAGCCTGGTGGGCTACAGTCCATGGGAGCACAGAGTCAGACACGACTGAGCAACTAACACACAGACACACCAGCTACCTAAAGCTGCATAACAAGCTTTCACAAATGGCATGGTTTACATAATGATTTAATTACCAGATGAGATTTTATGTGTCAGTCATTTTGATCTATGCTTCGATATTCACAGTCTATAGTCAGCTGTGAGCCATTACATCATCTTTTTATAGTTCATATATATTTTGTGAGACCATTGTATATACCACTGTGCTAAGTCACTTCAGTCATGTTCAACTCTTTGTGACCTCATGGACTATAGCCTGCCAGGCTCCTCTGTCCATGAGATTCTCCACGCAAAAACCCTGGAGTAGGTTGCCATTTCCTCCTCCAGGATATATCTCGCTTGAGCCAAATTATGTCAGTGTACTCCATGTATAGGGACTTCCCAGCTGGCACTAGTGGTAAAGAACCTGCAAACCAGTGCAAGAAATGTAAAAGACACGGTCCATCCCTGGGCCAGAAAGATCCCCTGGAGGAGGGCATGGCAACCCACTTTAGTATTCTTGCCTGGAGAATCCCATGGACAGAGAAGCCTGGTCAGCTACAGTTCATGGGGTCGCAAAGAACTGGACATGACTGAAGTCACTTAGCACAGCACAGCAGAGCACTCTATGTATAGGTTAATCTAGTTTACAAAAAGATAAGCTTACCAAATTTGACTTGCCTTAAGTTAGTGTCACTTGCATCCACATATGACATTCTGCTTTCTACCTAGTGATATGTCTCCTTAACTCTGTTATTAAAATGTGACTGAGCTACCTGGTTCCAGGTCCTACCTTGAGCCATACATCATTAGATGTTTTTTCCTTTTAATTTAATTGATTGAAGTATAATGCAAACATATACAGCACATGTGTAAGGTGTACAATTTGCTGAATTAAAAGAACCATATGAAAATTGAGTACATACTGCCTATTTAAATAAACTGCATACTGTTTTTTATGTATTAATATAATTAGAGAGGTGTATAAAAGCTTTAATTTCATTGTTACATAATTATAAAAATAAAAGTTGAATATCCCTTAGTCTCAGGTTCTTTATTTCTGATGTTCATGTGGAACAATAAGCCTAATTCAGAAGAGTGTGAAGAGGAATAAATTAAATGTGTGAAAACCTTTTTGAATATAAGAGCTATTTCATGAATTAGTAGTGTTTATGTGTATGTGTCAGAGAAGGCAATGGCAACCGACTCCAGTACTCTTGCCTGGAGAATCCCAGGGACAGAGGAGCCTGGTGAGCTGCCTCTACGAGGTCACACAGAGTCGGACACGACTGAAGCGACTTACCAGCAGCATGTGTATGTGTATTTATATAAGATTTTCTTATAAATAAACACACATATATGTACATGGGCTGCAAGTGGGCTAAGTCCCTTCCATCGTGTCCAACTGTTTGCGACCCTATGGACTGTAGCCCTCCAGGTTCCTTTGTCCATTGGATTCTCCAGGCAAGAATACTGGAGTGGGTTGTCATGCTCTCCTCCAGGGGATCTTCCCAACCCAGGGATCAAACCCTCATATCATATGTCTCCTGCATTGGCAGGGTTCTTTACCACTAACGCCACCTTGGAAGTCATATATGTACACAGAGAGATTACATGATCTCATCATTTATGTTGAAAAATTTTTATCATGAATTGAAGAAGATAGAAATAAAAATTGTTATAGGTGAATTAACATGAAATTACTCAAGTGTAGAAAGTTAGACAAAAAGTTTTGAAATAGAATAGTTTTCCTAAATATTAATAACAAATTATTTTTCCTATCTTAATGTTCAAGCTCAAAGTCAAGACCACATTTGCATTTATAAAATGAGAAATCCTTGGTATCACATTTGCAAAATGTCCAAATTAACTTTAGGGGGTTTTTTTTGTTTGTTTGTTTTCTTCCACGTACACTGGGTTTTCAATACAAAATGTACTTAGAAGAAACAAAAGAAATGAAACTGAAAAGTTTAAATTTAGTTACCTTCAAAAACATTTTATTGGATAAATGTCTGTGTAATATTGTTATTGGTGCTATAACTGATTCCTACACTAGGGCTTTAAAAGAAACAAATATACCTGCCTTTAGTTCCGGAAGTCAGAAACCCAATTAGAGTGCTAACGTCAAGATTTTGTAGGACTGGATTCCTTCTGGGTTTTCTGGGAGAGACTCAGTTTCCTTCCATATTCCAGTTTCTTGAGCACAAGCATTCCTTGGTTCACGGCCCATCCTCCATCTTCAAGGTCACCAGCATATTCAAATCTCCCTCTGATTTCAACAATTTTGCTTTTTCGACATTCACAGGATCATGCTGACTACACCAGTTTGTACCTGAATAACCGTGGCCAATCTTTTATCTTTGGGCCAGCTGATGAGCAAACATATCATCAGTTCAGTTCAGTCCAGTCGCTCAGTCGTGTCTGACTCTTTGCAACCCCATGAACCACAGCACACCAGGCCTCCCTGTCCATCACCAACTCCCACAGTTCACCCAAACTCAGGTGCATCAAGTCAGTGATGCCATCCAACCATCTCATCCTCTGTCATCTCCTTCTCCTCCTGCACCCAATTCCTCCCAGCATCAGGATCTTTTCCAATGAGTCAACTCTTCACATCAGGTGGCCAAAGTATTGGAGTTTCAGCTTCAGCATCAGTCCTTCCAATGAACACCCAGTACTGATCTGCTTTAGGATGGACTGGCTGGATCTCCTTGCAGTCCAAGGGACTCTCAAGAGTCTTCTCCAACACCACAGTTCAAAAGCATCAATTCTTCGGTGCTCAGATATCTGCTACCTTAATCCTTCCTTGCTCTGAAAACACAATATTGCAAGTTTCTGAGGATCAAGATGTGGGTTATATTTTAGAGGATCTTATTGAGCCTACTATAAAAATCTTTTTGAGAGATACGTTACTTGGTGACACTCAAGAGCCTTTATGATAGGAATACCAAACCACCTTATCTGCCTCCTGAGAATCTGTCTCTTATACACATCTTAGGTGAATTAACATGAAATTACTCAAGTGTAGAAAGTTAGACAAAAAGTTTTGAAATAGAATAGTTTTCCTAAATATTAATAACAAATTATTTTTCCTATCTTAATGTTCAAGCTCAAAGTCAAGACCACATTTGCATTTATAAAATGAGAAATCCTTGGTATCACATTTGCAAAATGTCCAAATTAACTTTAGGGGGTTTTTTTTGTTTGTTTGTTTTCTTCCACGTACACTGGGTTTTCAATACAAAATGTACTTAGAAGAAACAAAAGAAATGAAACTGAAAAGTTTAAATTTAGTTACCTTCAAAAACATTTTATTGGATAAATGTCTGTGTAATATTGTTATTGGTGCTATAACTGATTCCTACACTAGGGCTTTAAAAGAAACAAATATACCTGCCTTTAGTTCCGGAAGTCAGAAACCCAATTAGAGTGCTAACGTCAAGATTTTGTAGGACTGGATTCCTTCTGGGTTTTCTGGGAGAGACTCAGTTTCCTTCCATATTCCAGTTTCTTGAGCACAAGCATTCCTTGGTTCACGGCCCATCCTCCATCTTCAAGGTCACCAGCATATTCAAATCTCCCTCTGATTTCAACAATTTTGCTTTTTCGACATTCACAGGATCATGCTGACTACACCAGTTTGTACCTGAATAACCGTGGCCAATCTTTTATCTTTGGGCCAGCTGATGAGCAAACATATCATCAGTTCAGTTCAGTCCAGTCGCTCAGTCGTGTCTGACTCTTTGCAACCCCATGAACCACAGCACACCAGGCCTCCCTGTCCATCACCAACTCCCACAGTTCACCCAAACTCAGGTGCATCAAGTCAGTGATGCCATCCAACCATCTCATCCTCTGTCATCTCCTTCTCCTCCTGCACCCAATTCCTCCCAGCATCAGGATCTTTTCCAATGAGTCAACTCTTCACATCAGGTGGCCAAAGTATTGGAGTTTCAGCTTCAGCATCAGTCCTTCCAATGAACACCCAGTACTGATCTGCTTTAGGATGGACTGGCTGGATCTCCTTGCAGTCCAAGGGACTCTCAAGAGTCTTCTCCAACACCACAGTTCAAAAGCATCAATTCTTCGGTGCTCAGATATCTGCTACCTTAATCCTTCCTTGCTCTGAAAACACAATATTGCAAGTTTCTGAGGATCAAGATGTGGGTTATATTTTAGAGGATCTTATTGAGCCTACTATAAAAATCTTTTTGAGAGATACGTTACTTGGTGACACTCAAGAGCCTTTATGATAGGAATACCAAACCACCTTATCTGCCTCCTGAGAATCTGTCTCTTATACACATCTTAGGTGAATTAACATGAAATTACTCAAGTGTAGAAAGTTAGACAAAAAGTTTTGAAATAGAATAGTTTTCCTAAATATTAATAACAAATTATTTTTCCTATCTTAATGTTCAAGCTCAAAGTCAAGACCACATTTGCATTTATAAAATGAGAAATCCTTGGTATCACATTTGCAAAATGTCCAAATTAACTTTAGGGGGTTTTTTTTGTTTGTTTGTTTTCTTCCACGTACACTGGGTTTTCAATACAAAATGTACTTAGAAGAAACAAAAGAAATGAAACTGAAAAGTTTAAATTTAGTTACCTTCAAAAACATTTTATTGGATAAATGTCTGTGTAATATTGTTATTGGTGCTATAACTGATTCCTACACTAGGGCTTTAAAAGAAACAAATATACCTGCCTTTAGTTCCGGAAGTCAGAAACCCAATTAGAGTGCTAACGTCAAGATTTTGTAGGACTGGATTCCTTCTGGGTTTTCTGGGAGAGACTCAGTTTCCTTCCATATTCCAGTTTCTTGAGCACAAGCATTCCTTGGTTCACGGCCCATCCTCCATCTTCAAGGTCACCAGCATATTCAAATCTCCCTCTGATTTCAACAATTTTGCTTTTTCGACATTCACAGGATCATGCTGACTACACCAGTTTGTACCTGAATAACCGTGGCCAATCTTTTATCTTTGGGCCAGCTGATGAGCAAACATATCATCAGTTCAGTTCAGTCCAGTCGCTCAGTCGTGTCTGACTCTTTGCAACCCCATGAACCACAGCACACCAGGCCTCCCTGTCCATCACCAACTCCCACAGTTCACCCAAACTCAGGTGCATCAAGTCAGTGATGCCATCCAACCATCTCATCCTCTGTCATCTCCTTCTCCTCCTGCACCCAATTCCTCCCAGCATCAGGATCTTTTCCAATGAGTCAACTCTTCACATGAGGTGGCCAAAGTATTGGAGTTTCAGCTTCAGCATCAGTCCTTCCAATGAACACCCAGTACTGATCTGCTTTAGGATGGACTGGCTGGATCTCCTTGCAGTCCAAGGGACTCTCAAGAGTCTTCTCCAACACCACAGTTCAAAAGCATCAATTCTTCGGTGCTCAGATATCTGCTACCTTAATCCTTCCTTGCTCTGAAAACACAATATTGCAAGTTTCTGAGGATCAAGATGTGGGTTATATTTTAGAGGATCTTATTGAGCCTACTATAAAAATCTTTTTGAGAGATACGTTACTTGGTGACACTCAAGAGCCTTTATGATAGGAATACCAAACCACCTTATCTGCCTCCTGAGAATTCTGTATGCAAGTCAAAAAACAACAGTTAGAACTGGGCATGGAACAACAGGCTGGTTCCAAATAGGAGAAGGAGTACATCAAGGCTGTATATTGTCCCCTTGCTTATTTAACTTATATGCAGGGTACAACATGAGAA
>SJYV01030295.1:0-16844 GCA_006410875.1 Neotragus pygmaeus | reverse complement strand
CCTTCTCCAGGGGATCTTCCCAACCCAGGGATTGAACCCAGGTCTCCCGCATTGCAGGCAGACACTTTACTGCCTGAGCCATTTTCTAGAATATTGTTAAAAGACTCTGATTTATTCAGACACATCTGAGTTTTAATCCACTACTTTCCCAAATTCAAAATGATTATCTCAAGTCTCCACTCTTGGCTTTTCTTTGTTCTTTCCTACATCAGCACATTTAAATATCACCTGATGACTCTTAGGTGAACGTCTCTAAGCATCTCCTGAGTTACAAATCCAAGTGCCTCTTCACCCTTACACCTCTCTTTGGAAATCTAATAGACAAGTCTAATTTAAGATTTTCTAAACAGAAGTCTTAATATCTATGGCCTGCTTTCTCCTAAGTTTCACCATGTCAGGAGGGGCCAAACCCAGTTGCTCAGGACATCAATCAATCAAAACTTTGACTTCCTTTTTTTCCTTCTGTTCCATATGCAATCCATCAATGAATCCTACTGATACTTCTTCCAAAATATGTTCAAATCTGACACCTAAAACCATTTGCACTGATAAGTCCCAATCTAGGACACTTTTGTTTCTCTTCTGGACTATTACAACAATCTTTATAGGGGTCTCCTTGGTCCATCTTTGTCCTCCCATGGTACATTTTCCAAATAGCCAAATGTGTGAATGCCATTATATCACTCTCCAGCCTAAGACTCTGCAGTGGCTTCACAGGTCAATGAATAGAATGTCCAAGTTCTCACCACGGTTTCTAAGTCTCTACATGATTCTCTGACCATATCTCCTATCATTATTCCTGTCACTCACTACATTTCTGCAACCTTGGCTTCTTTTGTTTTTGGTCCTTAAAATACACTATGCTTATTTCCTCTTGGGGCCTTTGCTCTTCTTATTTCCTCTGTAACAGTCTTATTTTCATCACAGACTACTCAGATCAATGTCACTTCTCAGAGAGTTCTCTTCTGATCATCTTAACACCAGTAGGATTTTATGTATACAAAATCACTCCACTCTTTTGCATTTCTGTACTTACTTCTACACATATTTGCTACCTGCCTGCCTATATCCACTGTATATACTTTTGAGGTCAAGGAATTTGATTACCATACCTAAGAAAGAACCTCTTCTAGTAAGTGCTCTGTAAGAACTTGTTGACTGTCTGAATAATATGAATCCTTACAAACACTTTATTGTCATCTTTGTCTCTAATCTCTTCCTTCAAATCACTTTCCTTCAAAATTAAGCTTCATGAAACATTAACTTCTTGTGTTGAAGAGCATATAATAGATTTCTCATAGAATAAATTTCCAAACTCCTCTTCCTGAAATATCAAGACACTAATTTTCTTAACCTACGCTTTATGAACATTTTCACCCATGAATTTTTAAACTTTTTATCCCAAATGAACCCTGGGCTGTAAGACCGAGTTCCATGTCCCTGAGAAAGTCTCTTTCTGGCCTCCCATCTTTGCTGTATCTATCCAACTGTAAATTCTCACTCAGTTCCACAGGGTCCACAGGGTTCCTCCCCTACTGAGAACTATTCCAGCCTATAGAAAGCTCTTCTGATACATATATCTCTTATTTTTATATTGTTATCAGATTATATAATATATTCTTATACTATTTTATTTATGTGTAAATTAACCCCCTGAAAGACTGAATTTGAATATAAGGGAGGCTTCTCCATGTGGCTCAGTGGTAAGGAATCTGCCCACCAATACAGGAGCCGTAGGAGATACAGGTTCAATCCATGAGTCAGGAAGATTCACTGGGAGAGGAAATGGCAACCCACTCTAGTATTCGTGCCTGGAAAATCCCATGCTCAGAGGAGCCTGGTGGACTACAATCCATGGGGTCACAAAGAGTTGGACATGACTCAAGATCTATCTCCTAGCATGATGTTCCACAAATAGTTTATTTAATTCTGATTTTACTACACATGATATCAGAAAAATATTTATTTACTGTTAATTCCTACTTATTGCAAAAAGTATGAAAAGCAAGAGTGATAACAAAAGGCAACTAGTATTTGATTTCATTGTTAGGAAAATAATAGGGGTGGTGGTGAGG
Organism: Neotragus pygmaeus; assembly: GCA_006410875.1. Classification (NCBI taxonomy): domain Eukaryota; kingdom Metazoa; phylum Chordata; class Mammalia; order Artiodactyla; family Bovidae; genus Neotragus; species Neotragus pygmaeus. The sequence continues at coordinate 14,769 of SJYV01030295.1, read as the reverse complement.
ATTATGCATAGGTGCAGTCACATAACTCACCTAAAGACGGCGACCTCGGCACATGGCCAGGGAATTATCATGGCGTAACAGTGGAAGCCCACTGTTCATTGGATCTGATTTTCCTTTTGCCAAGGAGAACCAGAAATATATATCTTTTATGTTGAAATAACCAATTCTTAAAAGTTCGACATATCTGAGGCCCAAATCTATAAACTTTATTTTGTAATTTTGCAATGTTGACTCAAAAAATGTCCTGTGTTGTCAATAACTGAGTTCCAGGAATCTGCACTTCATTCCTCCAATTTTATCGTCATTCATTTGCACTTGGCAAATATTTCTTTTTTTCTCCTTTCTCACACTAGTCTTAATAATTTGCCAAAGATATTTTAAACATTTAGTATGTGTCTTCTGATGACAAAAGTAACATATACCCTTAAAAGAAACTTGGAAAATACTGGAAATTTTCTTTACATAAGAATGTAAGAATACTTCTATACAGTGCTATCATTTTTATGTATTTTCTTTAATTAGTCTCTAGTATATTCAGTTAACATAATAAAGTCATTGGGTTTAGTTTTTATAAAAGAAATTCTCCATAAAATTAAAAATTCTTGGTAAGCATTATTCTAATATCTGCACAAGTTCCTATTGCTTGGATTCACCATAATTTATTTAGCCACTTCTCTATTGTTGGACAATTATGTTGTTTGCAGTGTTTCCCACATGATGAATAATGTTGCAGGGAAGAGTTTTGTACATAAAGGTTCATCTATATCTTTGAATTATTTTCTTAGAAATGAAGTCAATAGATTCAAATATATATAAATATTTTTAAGGTCACATTGATTTCTAAAAATACTTTGCCAAATTATAATGCTGCCAGCAATATGAAAGTATATGTTTTATTGCATCCAGAACATTTGGATTATTCTCATTAAAAAATATTTTAAGGTACTTGGTAATTCCATGTTTCTCTCCTCTCAGGTCTTCTCTCTTGCCACTGACTTAGCTCCACATATGATCTTTGTTCCTTTTTAAAGTGAAAATTGGGATTTCTGTCCATCTACCTACAAAATTATCAATAACCAGACTCATTCTTATTCCTCCCCATTTGCCTCAATAAAAGAAATTACCATTTCAATTTAGTTGAATACCTCCACTTGTCCTTTATTTCTCATCTCTTTCTATATCCTCGAAGATCAAACTCTCTTAGCTGCACTCCTGTCTTCAATATTTGCAATATCTTGAAAAAAATATATCAGTATATTCAGTCTCTCTCTTTTGGCTCTTTGCTTTTCGCTTATAAGAGTTATCAATTTTGTTTTCTTAAATATTCTTCATTCTTGTTTTTCCTTTTAGTTGTACTCTTATTTCTCTACTTCCTTTTATATCCAAGTTCCTTTGAAAGAGTGGACTTAATGCCCAAACTTAACTTTCTCCACTTCCCGCCTTCTCTTGGGCACCAATCTTTCCCAGCATCAGAGTCTTTTCCAGTGAGTTGGTTCTTCACATCAAGTGACCAGACCATTGGAGCTCCAGCTTCAGCATCAGTCCTTCCAAAGAATATTCAGGGTTGGTTGCCTTTAGGATTCTTCAACACCAGTTTGAAAGCATCAGTTATTTGGCACTCAGCCTTATTTCTGGTCCAACTCTCACATATGTACATGACAACTGGAAAAACCATAGCTCTGACTATTTGGACCTTTGTCAGCAAAGTGGTATCTCTCCTTTTTAATACATGGTCTAGGTTTATCATAGCTTGTCTTCCAAGGTGCAAGTGTCTTTTAATTTCATGGTACAGTCATCATCCACAGTGATTTTGGAGCACAAGAAAATAAAGTCTGTCATTGTTTCCATTCTTCTCCGTCTATTTGCCATGCAGTGATGGGACCAAGAGATCAAATGCAATGACAGATGAGGACCAGAAAGTAGTTGAAACTCACAAGTATGATTTATTTATTCAACTTATATCAAATACTTCCTACATGCTAAGCACAGGCAATACAGTGTCTCAAGGTGTAGGTATAGATAATTCTTGTCAGTATTGGAAGAAACAAGAAGTTGTAGTTGTAGAAACCAATGCAGAAACAGAATGGTCAAGGGTCTCCAGGTAATTTAGGGGGACAAGGATGCACGTTGACTATAGCCTAAATGCATCCCAGTATCAACAGCAGCAGGAAGGCAACTGAAACTCATTTTGGAATAATACAAATATGAAGGAAGGAAATAATGGTGTAAGAGGTATACTAGGAGAGATAGGAGAGAAATTCAGAAGCTGCAGAAGCTTCGAAGGTGGCAGTGATGAAATTAGACTGGTGGGACAAGTGTCCTAATAAGAGTATCTTTGAAAGGTGCCCATGGAATCACATAGTTAATCCAAAGTTTTACTCTAATGCTGATGCAATCAATTGTTTGCCTAAAGATATTCTCTAATACGGAAGATAAAGTCTTCATAAGAAATTCAAATGTTATGTTGATATATAGATATTAGTCTCTATTTTAAAACTCTAAAGCTAATGCAAATTGCATGACATCAGATCAACTCAGACTTCAAGATTGACTTGACCTCAGTAGATCTAAGATGTTAGAATTTCCTGGTGTAAATAAAAGGGTCCAGACATATTGTTCTGCATCACTGGATTTTTTCATGGTGCCTATTGAGATAAATCAAAAGCACATCCATCACATGTCACTTGGAATATTTCACAGTACAATCTCTCAAGAGAACATAATTTCCATTCTAATTAAGTTTCCAGAATTTGAAATCCAGCCAGAGCAAGACCATTTCGATCCTAGTCACTTTGATGGTACCTCCATGTGAAACTGGATAAGCACAAGGCTCACCAGATAAATGTGCCTTTCTTCAATCCTATCACCCTCAGCCAAATCAATTGTATGGCAGTCCTTATCAATCTCCAGTCTTGTCTACCATGATCAGTTCACACTATTGCCCAGGGACTTTCTCTAGCAATGTTTCGTAACCTGAGGGCAGGCAAAGGAAAACAGGCTGTAGGCGTGATCTGGTATTAGAAAACTGGAAGTGGGGGAGCTGTGTCATGGCTGGGTCACACATAAAATCACATATGCAGCCTAACTGACTGTGAATAAGCTGGTATTTAGTGACTGAGACCTCACTGAGAGCTGTCTTGGTGGTTATGGTCATGAAAGAAAAGGGAGATAATGAAGTTCCCAACTGAGACAGGGAGTGCTTAGTATAGATCTTGGAAGCACATAAAAAAGGAAAGATAATACAAAATAGAGACAGTATTGTGGTGGGACATAAAAAGGTTAAAAATGAATCTCAGTAGTTAATTCACGTGAATATCTACATACCTAAGAATTCTTAATTGGTTGGCTGGCTGACTGATTGATTTATTTGACTAATGAAAGCCAGAGAATAGCGATTTTTAAATCTTAAAGACCTAATAAAGAGACCTTTGGTTGGGGGATTAAGCAGGACAATTAAACTTTTACTCCAGGACACTGAATCTTGAGACAACTTAAATGGTCATCACTGCTTCTTACAGGTGGCAGCACCTGGAACTCAGGAGAGACTGGATTTTTGTCTTTCTTTTTTTTTAACCAAGAACCCCAGAGTTGCTCTTTTTCAACCAAAAAACTCAGAGCTGATCTGTCTTCTCCTTTATTCAAAGCCTCTTTCTGAACTTCTAATCAAGTATGTGAACTAATCAATATACTCCATTAATGTCATTATTTTTAACTTAGGGCATATTTCTGTTTTTGCAATAAAAGAACTCCTGAGATTGGGCAATATCTATTTACTGGCATGAACAGTACATGAGTTTGCCTATTTATTGATGGTTGGTATATGTGTGTATACACACACACATACACATAATGCTTTCAAAGGAAAGAACATATATAATTTTTGTAATAAAAAATCAGCATTGAGCAGACTAACAGAGTAGATAACACCTAAAATGGGGGAGAAAGCTATGTAGGATTACTTCTACTTCAAATTTGCCTCAGAACTTGTTAGAGATCTTGATCAAGTTACTTAATCTCTTTATCTGGACCAGTTTTCTCTTATTACATGGGGATAAGAATAGCTCTGGCAAAAGCAACTGTAATCATTAACTGAGGTGATGCATGGAAAAGTGTTTGGCACACAACTTTGCTCATGGTTAGAATTCATTATTATCCAAATAAGCAGCCAGGTCTTTCTCCTTTACCAAAGAGCAGAGATTATATCTATCTTCTTCACCCCTGAATCTCTAGTCCTAAGTGTGATGCTCGTATAAATGATGCTCAATAAATACTTGTTGAGTAAATGAGTGAAATAAAAGCGAAACGATAAATGTAGCCATTAGAGATTACATCACCCTTCTCATTCAGTTTGTTTCTGATTTTGTTCTGTTTCATCAGAACTAAGAAATTTCTAATTTTCATAGATAACGTTTTTCATTATTTGTTTACTTATTCTGGGGCCTGCTGGGTCATCGCTGCTGTATGTGGGCTTTCTCTGATAGTAAGCTGGGACTGCTCTTCATTGCAGCGCTCAGGGTTCTCATTGCAGTAGCTTCTTATTGTGAAGCATGAGCTCTAGGCACAAGGACTTCAGCAGTCGCAGCACACGGGCTCAGTAGTTGTGGCTCGTCGGCTCTAGAGCGTAGACTCTGAAGCTGTGGCGCCTGGGCTTAGCTGCTCTGTGATATGTGAAATATTGCCTGACCGGGGGTCGAACCCCTGTCCTCTGCATTGCCAGTTGGATTCCTATCAACTGGATCACCAGGGAAGTCTGGTAACATTTTTAAAAATATAGGTATCTTGAAGTTTTAGGGTTTGTTTCAATTACACTGAAATATTTGAAGCAGAAGTAGGAGGATGTTTTTCCTTTGTGTAGTTGATTGTTCTGTTACCTGACAGCATTTCTTATCGTAGGGTCAATACAGGAATAGGTCCTTGCAACGTACTCTGCGTTCAGTGTCAGATGTGCACTCATTGTTGACGAGCCTTGTATCAAGGATACTCTTGTGTCCTTGTTGCTGGAGCTTTTTGTCCTAGTGCCCTTGTCTGCCTTCTTTGTGCCCTGCCAAGCTTGCAGAGACCTGCCTTTAAAAGAGACTTAGGCAGGATTGGAAAGCTTCTAGATAATGGTACACACAGAAATTCAAATACGCACTTAATAGTAGAAACCTGATTCAAGGGGTCACAACAAAAAGTGGTCAGGTCAGCAGTGCATGACCCAGTGGGGCATATCCACTGTGTTAAAAATGTAGAATAAAACATTTGATTTTATACATGTTTTCAAAAATCCCTATTTTAAAATACTTAATACTTTTTAAAGCATTACAACACAAATCATGCATGTTGATTTTAGAACAGTAAAAATACAATAGCAAAATAGAGAAATATTAGACAATTTTATCATTAAACAAACAGTGCTAATAATAGGTTTAATCCATGGGAAACATGTTTGTATCCATACATAAAGGCTTTACTGAAAACTCATAAGGTGTGTGAAAATTCAAACACTCAAGGCAAATTCATTGTAAAGTAGGATTCTCCTCTTGCCTCCTGAGTGGCCAAATCTCACTCCTCAGAGGAAACTGCCATTACTAGTACTGTTTGCATTCTTATAGAAATACCTAATGAATATAAACATATTTATGTGTATATCTTTTTAAAATTGTATACAAGAACAGTTTCTGCACTGTCCTTGTTTTTTTAAAACCACTTTATCTTGGAAATCTTATTCTCTATCAGCACCTATTAACTTATATATCTAGCCCTGAAATATAAATCCAAATTTAGTGAAAACCCGGCAGCACCAGGACATGATGTTAGTGCTGCTGCTGCTGCTAAGTCNAAAACCACTTTATCTTGGAAATCTTATTCTCTATCAGCACCTATTAACTTATATATCTAGCCCTGAAATATAAATCCAAATTTAGTGAAAACCCGGCAGCACCAGGACATGATGTTAGTGCTGCTGCTGCTGCTAAGTCACTTCAGTTGTGTCTGATTCTGTGAGACCCCACAGACGGCAGCCCACCAGGCTCCCCCGTCCCTGGGATTCTCCAGGCAAGAACACTGGAGTGGGTTGCCATTGCCTTCTCCTGATTTTAGTGCTGATAGAGTCTAACTCCCCCATTTTGTGGTGGGAAGACAGATTCAAGGAGGTGATGTGAAAATGAGACAGTGACAGAGAAGGGAGGCTGTTTCTCAATCCTGTGACTCTGTGTTATACCCTAGGGGTTGTTGTTGTTGTTGATTAATTGCTAAGTCATGTCTCTGGCACCCAGGGGACTGTGGCCCACCAGGCTCCTCTGTCCTTGTGTTTCCCAGGCAAGAAAACTGGAGTGGGTAGCCATCTCCTTCTCTGAGGGATCTTTCTGACCCAAGTATCGAACCCACATCTCCTGCACTGATAGGTGGATTCTTTACCACTGAAAAGTGGTAGGCCTAGAAAATTCACAGAAATCCTAGATTTCCTTCTAGGTGAAATATTGAAAGAAAGAGGAAAAGATTACAAAATAGTAACTGTGGTGAGTCACTCAGTGGGGTTTAAAGGCCCTTTGCTAAAAGTTTTGGCTGAAGCAATTTTTAGTTCTGATTCAGGTACTGATTAGAAACCTGGGGCAGATACATAGAGGCCTTGGAAATTAGATTACTAGCTTTCTGTCTGCCAGCAAAAGGGAGAGGGCCCCCCTTCCCCTCCTCTAGCCCCACAGGGGCTTGAGCCCAAGCGAGCCCAGGCCCATTCCACGGAGGCTTGTTCAGTTCTGAGCCTGAGCCCTGGGGCCCAGTTCAGCCCAGTGCACCAGTCTGAGCTCCTGGGGCAGTTTTCACAGAAATGTTCTACCTAATTAGGCAAAATATTTTACAAACTAAAAAATCTGTGGGGATATTGCTTTATCAAACACATTGAGGAGACAATAATTTTCTATATTTACATTTTTAACACCTGACTTTCTCCTGGGGCAAATCAACTCATCCTGATCTATGTTGTAATTTCTAGCTTTTAGATAGAATTAGCTAACCANGGGGATATTGCTTTATCAAACACATTGAGGAGACAATAATTTTCTATATTTACATTTTTAACACCTGACTTTCTCCTGGGGCAAATCAACTCATCCTGATCTATGTTGTAATTTCTAGCTTTTAGATAGAATTAGCTAACCATCTAACTGCTTCTAACAGAGTAACCATACTTCTCTATGTGAACTTTTCTTGGTATCTTTAGCAAAGCACTATTTAAGTTTATATATAATTCTGAACTTGGAGGTACAGTGTCTTTCCAATAGAGTGCTCTAGTTTATTATAGCTAGGATTTTAATATATTGAACATATTTGATAAAGACAATGGATCCTGACTTTGGATTAATTCTGTAAATATATTAATACTTGGCAAAAGTCTCTGTGCTGGGATTAGGATAGTCAGGGAGGTTGGGTAGAGTGAATGATTAGTATAATGGAGTTTCTACCCCAAGGAGCACACACTAAAGCAAAGATTTCAACCCATGAATAATAACCTATAATACAAAGAGAATACCCTTTATTTCTTAAGCTTACTGGGGTTTAAAAGAAGAGTACAATAACCGTACTGTAAAGGAGACAGATCTCAGAGATTATAGAGGCCTAAAGAGAAATTCTGAGGCATATGTGAGCCTTATCCCAAAATGTAGTAGATTAAGGGAAAATTAGAGGAAAATAGAGCAGCATATTTAGTAAACAAATGGAGAAGAAATACATTTTTATATCAAGTAATGAAAAGCATATAATAGTTGAAAACATTTACAAATGAAACTGCTAAACATGATTTTTTTTAAGTTTTCACTTACATATATAAAGTTTTCAAACAATCAAAGAAGAATACAGACTAAACACTGGGGAAATATTGTAGCAACTAAGAGCAACAAAGTTTTTAATATTTCTTAAGGTATTCATATAAATAAAAAGCCATAAACAACTTGAATGACAAATGGACAACAGATTTAAGTGACTATTTCAGAAATGAGGATATAATTAAAAACAATATTTGAAAACCATGTTAAATTTCACTAGCAAACAAAGTAGTACAAATTGAACAATAAGGTTGAATCATAACTTTCTTATTACATCAGCACAAATTTTAAAATAATATAAATCAGTGTTCAAACTACCATACAATTGCATTCATCTCATACTCGAGCAAAGTAATGCTCAAAATTCTCCAAGGTAGGCTTCAACAGTACATGAACCAAGAACTTCCACATGTTCAACTGGATTTATAAAAGGCAGAGGAACCAGAGATCAAATTGCTAACAACTCCTGCATCATAGAAAAAGCAAGGGAATTCCAGAAAAACATCTACTTCTGCTTCATTGTCTACACTAAAACCTCCGACTGTGTGGATCACAACAAACTGTGGAAAATTCTCCAAGAGATGGGAATACCAGACCACCTCATTTGCTTTCTGAGAAACCTGTATGCAGGTCAAGAAGCAATATTTAGAAATGGACATGAAATAACAGACCGGTTCCATATTGGGAAATGAGTACATCAAGGCTATATATTGTCACCCTGCTTATTTAACTTAGATGCAGAGTATATCATGCAAAATGCTGGGCTGGATGAAGCACAAGCTGGAATCAAGATTGCCGGGAGAAATATCAATAACCTCAGATACACAGATGATACCGCCCTTATGGCAGAAACAAAGAGGAACTAAAGAGTCTCTTGATGAAAGTGAAAGAGGAGAGTGAAAAAGTTGGCTTAAAACTCAACATTCAGAAAACGAAGATCATGGCATCTGGTCCCATCACTTCATGGTAAATAGATGGGAAAACAATGGAAACAGTAACAGACTTTATTTTCTTTGGCTCCAAAATCACTTCAGATGGTGACTGCAGCTGTGAAATGAAAAGACACTTGCTCCTTGGAAGAAAAACTATGACCAACCTAGACAGCATATTATACACCAGAGGCTTTCTTTTGCTGACAATGGTCCATCTAGTAAAGGTTAAGGTTTTTCTAGTAGTCATGTGTGGATGTGAGAATTGGACCATAAAAAAGCTGAACTCTGAAGTATTGATGCTTTTGAACTCTGATGTTAGAGAAGACTCTTGAGAGTCCTTGGACTGCAAGGAGATCCAACCAGTCCATCTGAAAGGAAATCAGTGCTGAATATTCATTGGAAGGACTGATGCTGAAGCTGAAGCTCCAATACTTTGGCCACCTGACGCGAAGGACTGACTCGTTGGAAAAGACTCCGATGCAGGGAAAGATTGAAGGCAGGAGGAGATGGGGACAACAGAGGATGAGATGGTTGGATGGCATCACTGACCCAATGAATATGAGTCTGAGCAAGCTATGGGAGTTGGTGATAGACAGGAAAGCCTGGCGTGCTGCAATCCATAGGGTCGCAGAGTGGGACACGAATGAGTGGCTGACCTGAACTGGAATCGATAGTTTCACACTGTAGCATATTAACTATTTTTGAATGAATAGGTAAATAAAGAGATGGACTGATGAATATTAGAGCAAATACAAGATGCAAATTCTTTTCTTACTATATTTGAAATCTACATGTACAAATAAAAGCATATCTCTGAAAAATACTGATGGAACAATATCCATGGCTCTTCATCTCAATTTCCTTATCTGTAACATTAGGAGAAAATAATGCATTAATTTCAGTATTCCTTCCTTTTATTGAAATTATCTTTCCAAGTTTACTTTTGCCCCCAAATTTCAGTATTTCTTATACTTTTAAAATAAAAACCTAAAAATGTTTATAAAAAAAAACCTTTATAAATAAAAACCTCTGAAACCTAAGGGCCTCAGAATAAACAACTTATAAATTAGATGTAAGAAAGAGGCAGTAGAGTGGGGTAGCCCGAGGTCAGGACTAGTTACCATTCAGGGAACAGTAGATGAGCTGGCAGCCGAGGACAGAGACCTAAAGAATAGCTAAGTCATTGTCCATGCCTGGGGTTGGAGGGTGGACTAGGGAAGCCTACCTTAAGAATACAACCCAAGTCACAGCCTGATGGCTAGGAGATCAGGTCAGTTGAAGGTGGGACGAAATGATATGTCTGAAAAGGACAACTTGAACAATGAGAATCCCATTATGACACTCTGTACATTCTGTACTTGAATCTAAAGAGTCAGCTGACCTGAAATAGAAAGCATGGAGAGTAAGTAACAGTGAGGAAGTGTTTCAGGAGAATGAGAGGATGGTCATGTCCCAGGTTTCCAAAGGGTTGCTGGGATGAGCCACCAAGTGAGGGTCCTTGGCTTTGCACAGGAAACAATTTAAGAGCCAGCCATCGTAAAGTGCAGGCTTCCCAGGTGGCATAGTTGGTAAAGAACCCCCCTGCTAATGCAAGAGACATGGGTTCGATCCCTGGGTTGGAAAGTTCCCCTGGAATGGGAAATGGCAACTCACTCCAGTATTCTTGCCTGGAAAATACCATGGACAGAGGAGCCTGGTGGGCTGCAGTCCACGGAGTCTCAAAGAGGAGGACACGACTGAGCACACATCCATGCGTAGTAAAGTGAAAGAAGGTTTCTTTGCTGCTGCTGCTGCTAAGTCGCTTCAGTCATGTCCGACTCTGTGCGACCCCATAGACCGCAGCCCACCAGGCTCCACCGTCCCTGGGATTCTCCAGGCAAGAATACTGGAGTGGGTTGCCATTTCCTTCTCCAATGCATGAAAGTGAAAAGTAAAAGTGAAGTCACTGAGTCGTGTCCAACTCTAAGCGACCCCATGGACTGCAGCCTACCAGGCTCCTCCGTCCATGTGATTTACCATGCAAGAGTAGTGGAGTGGGGTATGCAGTCCATACTCAAAAGGTGACAGAGGTCTGAAATGGGCTGGTTAGTTTCTGTGGGCTGGTAATTTCACAGGTTAGTGAGTGGGAAGATTATCCAACTGTTTTGTGATATTTTCAGAAATTGAGCCATTGCCCACTTTTTGGCATTTTATGTTTAGCCTTGGGACTGTCATGGCACCTGTGGGTATGTCATTTAGCTAATGTATTACAATGAGTGTAAAGTGAGGCTCAAGGTCTACGGGAAGTCAAGTCTTCTGCTGTCTTGGGCCTAACTGGTTCTAACTAGTTTGTCATACGGAGAAGGCAATGGCAACCCACTCCAGTGTTCTTGCCTGGAGAATCCCAGGGATGGGGGAGCCTGGTGGGCTGGTGTCTATGGGGTCGCACAGAGTTGGACATGACTTAGCAGCAGCAGTTTGTCATATCCTCAATGGCTATGTCATTGTTTTAAAGGTTGTGGCCTGCCTCTATCTCTCCTGTCTCAGAAGGAATCAGAAAGAATGGAAACTACCAGGACTTGCAAAATAAACTGAGGCCTATCAGTAGTCAGAGAGTTGGGAGGCAGAGTTGCCTGTGTGGTCAAGTGTTCAGAAACTCTACATGGTGTTGTGAAAAGTGTGCTTCTATTTCAGTACTGGGCTTGCCTTCTGAAAATGCGGATTGCTCAGCTTAATTCAGAAGTGTTGAATCCTTGTCCCCCAGGGTAGGCATTTTATGCATCTTCTCAAAATGATTCTCGTGCGATTTAACAAACATCAGCATGCTTAAGAATCAGCAGGAAGTTTACAAAGAAATGATGTATTACTGGATTCCAGGACTGGAGATTCTGACTCACTGCAGCTGGGGTGTTGTCGAGGTGTCTGCATTTTTAACAGGCACCTTCAGGCTTGGAAGCAGGTGGTTTACAGATTGCATTTAGGGAAATCAGGTTAAAGCTTCTTTGAATAAAGTTAAAAGTTAGTGGGGAAACAAAGTCAGGATTAGATATTAAGTGGAGTATCATGATGATGTCCTAATTCCTTATTTATTTGTTTACTTATTTACTTATATGATACTCTAGTTCTGGTGAATCTGTTTAACATTTAAATAAATATGAGAACTTTGTGAGAGAATCTTTTCCTCTCTTATCTCCACACCACCATCACTGGTTATCATGTAGGTTATAAACATCCAAAGTGACTTGTGAACTTACTTCTTGAGTAAAAAGTGGTTTCATCCAATTGTACCGGCTGGAATTCTTTAACAGGTGTCTGCAGTTAACATCTGAATGAGAAGCAGCTGACCCAGCAGCGTCAAACACCCTCCAGCTGGCTCTGCCTTCAAACAAAGTGAGAAGAAAGAACAAAGTAGAAGGCACTTGACTACCAGATATTTTAATAAGAAAATACAATGAAGAGAGAAAAGAGAAATAGAAGCTGAGTTCTCTTACAGTCCCCAGGACGGAACTTGTAAGTGTGTCAGTTCTTAGATACAAGTGGTCATTAATTGTCCTTTGTCTGAATGCAGGCTTAAAGTTGGTGAAAATTTTTGTATTTAAGGAAATGTAACTCAGTGGTAATTCAGACCATGGACAGAAATATCACACACAGGATAGGAAGGGCCTCTTGTCCATCTCCTGCCCTTTTCCTCACCCTACTCCTCAACTCATGTACTCAAGTTTTTCTCTAGCAAATAGGAAAATAGGATGGGCAATATATACAAAGGGAACCAGCTTTTTAGGCTTAGGAAGTAAAGGATTGGGGGCTATATAAAATTCTTGGCTACTTTCACGAACTTTGCTTGTGAAATTATATTTTTTAATCATTTGTTTTTGGCTGCTTTCATTGATTTGGAGAGTTTTTGTCTTTTTCTTTTTTTAATTTGGCTACTACTTCCTTTTATGCCCTTAAAACACAGTCACCTGTCTTAACTGAGAGAAGAGGAAGAGTAAAGGGATTTTTGTTCAGTACTGTTTAGTTTAGCACATTTTAAGAAGAGTGAAATATTCCTTGAGCTGGGTGTGGTGCTAGCAGCAGAGTCAGAAGAAAAGAACCTAGTTGGAAAGTGAGACTCTCGGTGGGGGGGTGGCGGGGGGGGAATGTGAATATGATTACAATAAATTCTACTTGCTTGCAGCAAAGGTTTTTATAATTGTTTTTTAATGAGGATGAATGATTATTCCTTTTCAACCCTGGCTTATTGGGCTGTTTTGCTTGCTTGTGAAAGCCACTTAGTTGTAGACGCAGCAGGGACTCAAATCAGTGGTGTATTGAGGCTCCGCTCCTGTTGCTCTCACCAGTGAAGCTGCAGCTCAAGGGAGATGAGCAGGTTTTTGGCCTCAGGCCCAGCTGCCTTCCTCCTGTTGTCAACAACTTTTTATCTCCTAAGATTCTTTTTATTTTCTCACCCTCTTGTCACAAGTCACACTTATTAGTAGCTTGTTAACAGTCTTTGTGGTTGAGACAGAGGTAAAAATAGTACCTCAACCTTCAACCTTTTAGGGGGTGTAAATGATTCTCCCCTCCCCTCAGAGGAGCACCAGCCTGTGACATGGATATCTGTCCCTGGCTAGAGAGTCCTGCCTCTGTCGTTCCCTGTTATGATAGCCAGTCAGTGCTGAGCACAGGCACTGTCCCAGCCCTTGTAGCTGATATTGCACACTGTCTGAGGTTATTGGAGGCTGAACACTCTGATCGCTTGGTGACTACTGAGTCTGCAGGGACTGAAAAACTGGCTGTATCCCAAGACAAACTCTAGTGATAAGAGAAGGGCCATGAAGCCAGATGCTTCTTCCTGCAAGTGTCTGCCATCAGAGACCCTCCACTCCATGGAATCTGTCAGGTCATATAAGTCATGGGTTTCTGAATTCTTTGAGGGCCATTGCATAGAGTACTTTTAGAAAGATGTGGACACAAGGGGATTTTCTACAGTCACAGCATATGTGCTTCCCTGGCTCCACAGGAGTGAGAAGTAAACAATGGATTTCTTTTTTCTCTCCAGTCTTTGATTCCTAGCCCGTGTGGGAATGTCAGAACTCTAGCATTTGTGTGAATTTTATGCTATAGAGTTGAAGGTATTTTTGAACTTGCCATTTTTTTCCCTAGAGTTTTGCAAATCTCATATTTTCATGGCAGCACAGTCTAGTCGTTAAATGTGGGTGCTCTGGGTTCTGTTCTTGACTTGGACACTTAATGGCTTTATGACCTTGGGCCTGTTTTGTACCATTGTGTTATTTCACTCCCTTCCATTAAAAAGTGGAGTATAATAGTAATGCCTCATCTATGGAGTTGTGTGAGTGAATGGAGTAGCAGGGCTGTCTTGCTCAGAGATGAGTCTGGCACATCATAAACAAACATATTTGCACTTGGTAAGCACATAGAAGGACCTGTTTATTTTCCTAAGAGACTGCTAATGCCTCAGTGAACCAGTTCTCTTCGGGTAGAGCTTCCCTGGTTGGGTAATGAATTAACTCCCTGATAGGAATTAGAGAGAGATTCTCAGAGGATGGATCCTTGTAGCTCTTGGATGCTTATTTCTAAGCAGAACGCAATTGAAAACAATGCAAAATCATCAGTGTTCTAGGCCAGCACATTTCCATTTATAATGCCATCATGTGATGGAACACATTGTAATATCCCATGAAGATGACACAGTTATCAATTCTTTGGCACTCAGCCTTCTTTATGGTCCAACTCTCATATCCGTACATGACTACGGGAAAAACCGTAGCTTTGACTAGATGGACCTTTGTCAACAGTGATGTCTCTGCTTTTTTAATATGCCATTTAGGTTGGTCATAGCTTTTCTTCCAACGAGCAATTGTCTTTTAATTTCATGGCTGTGGACATAGTCTGCTGTGATTTTGGAGCCCAAGAAAATAAAATTTCATTGTTTTCATTGGTTCCCCATTTATAGGCCATAGAATGATGGGACCAGATGCCATGATCTTCAGTTCAGTTCAGTCACTCAGTCGTGTCCAACTCTTTGCGACCCCATGAATTGCAGCACGCCAGGC
>SJYV01030291.1:6845-25614 GCA_006410875.1 Neotragus pygmaeus | reverse complement strand
GATTTCTCAAGAGGTAGGTTAGGTGGTCTGGTATTCCCATCTCTTTCAGAATTTTCCAGAGTTTATTGTGATCCACACAGTCAAAGGCTTTGGCATAGTCAATAAAGCAGAAATAGATGTAGGAAATATATTTTAGAAAAATCACCCTGAGATAGATGATTTAAGAGATCATCTTTTTAAATTCTTAAAGATAACAAAATCACGTCTTGTAGTCTTTTAGGTAGAGTTAATCATTATAGTATGCATGGACTCTGGAGAAATGAGGATTTGGTAGGTATTGTCAGCCCAACAGGGATTCCCAGGTGGCGCTAGTGGTAAAGAACCCACCTGCCAATGCAGGAGACATAAGAGATGCAGGTTCAAACCCTGGGTCAGGAAGATCCCCTGGAGCAGGGAATGGCCTAGTATTCTTGCCTGGAAAATCCCATGGACAGAGGAGCCTGGTGGGCTACGGTCCACAGAGTCAGACACAACTGAAGCGACTTAGTGCACGTGCATGCACAAAAGCTTAACCAACTAATTGTACTTTAAATTCAGAGAATCAGACTGACTGGCTGGGATCTGTGGTTTTATTGGAGTTTATTGTCAGATTCTCTTGAATTCAGAGACTAATGAGAAGAGAAATATCATGTCTGGTAGAACTTTCCAGTCTTAAGAGAGTGAGTCAATGTATTTCTAACGCTCAACAACCTTTCTACAGGAAGAAGGGGATAGAAACTATTTGAAACTTCTGATGTTCTCAGAAGGACTTTTTGGAGGAGGCTGATTATGTAGCCTCTTGAAGGAGATGGGTTGGAACTGATCTCAATCAACGTTGATGCTGTTGCAACTTGGTGATGTATAAGGAACACAATTCTTTCCCAACAGGGGATGAGCTCAGAGCCAGGGAGCATTTGAGTTCAGAATATTAACAGCCTCTGGATCCTTCAGTAACAGGTGGGAAGAGGCCTGAAAGCAGCCATTCTGAGCATTTGTGTTATATATTGAATTTTCTCAACCCTAATAATATTTCACATTGATGCCAACTTAAAAGGCTTGAAGTGGTATTATAACAGCAGTAACCTCAAATAAAGAAACCCAAAGAATGAGCTAGGTTGATCCAGCCAGACAATTATATTTGCTACCTTACTCATAAATTAAAATTCTTGGATGTGAAGAAGTAGATGGCAGTTAACTTTTAAAGTTTGTATGAATTGCAATACCTTTTATACTATGGATGCATATCGAACCACTGCTAATGTCCTTGCCAATGCTAAATTGGGCATGAATAGACAGCAATGGATAGCAACTCTAGCAACTGAACTCTTGCTCTTATGACTGTCAAAGCTGAGAAACAGAAATAGAGATGCTCTGTTCCTCTGTGACAAGCCAGCCTTTGGGGACTTCCCCTGTGGCTCAGTGGTGAAAAACACACCTATAATGCAGGAGACATGGGTCTGATCCCTGGATTGGGAAGATCCCTTGGAGAAGGAAGTGGCACTCTACTCCAGTATTCTCGCCTGGAGAATCCCATGGACAGAGGAGCCTGGTGGGCTACACTCCTTGGGGTTTGACTTGGCATGCACGCCACTGTGAGGCTCAAATCTCTGATTCTGTCTCTGTTGTCATTTGGGATGCTAAAAATGTGTGTCCTGGAGACTGTACTATCTATCATCAGCCACGAATTAAGTAACCTAAGACTTTGGCAGTCATCCCACAGGAGAGTGGAAGTCTGACCAAGAGGCCAGCAAAACAAGTCAAGGTGACAGTAAGTAGTGGAGTCTTTACATGGGAAAAGAATAAATCTTCTCTAAAGGCCAGAACCCCACTCTGGGGAGGGCAGAAATGAACACTAATGAAGGTTTTTAGAAGGTGCTGGAGTGCTTCATGAGTGGACTGTGGGTATCCCTGTTGCTTTCTCAGCAGCATCCCCTCAGGATACTGCCTGGTGGTTATACCTCTGGACTGTGGATCAACCGAAAAGGAATACAGCAGTGTTACGTAGCTCACAGATTTGACAGAAAGTTAGAGACGGCTCAGATAACAAGCAGGATTCAAGCAAGGCTGGAAAGCAGACAGCACATCCGAGGCTGTACCCCAGGGTTCCATGCAGTGCCCGAGCGCCTGCTGACCCGCCACCATGACTCACCTCTAATGTTCTTCCTCTGTGTTCAAAATCCCGGGTAAGGAAGGAAACCTCTGATATTCTGTAATTTTCATAATGGGATAAAGTCTCTATCTCTTAAAATACTCATGCGTTGTGAGTTCTTTTTGTTTTAAACAATATGAATGGGATTTAAGTGCTGGGCGGAGATCACTGTCCCACCACCCTGGTGACTGTCCAGGATCTCACATGCCTGCTTCCTCTTGTAATTGCACTTCACTGGAAAAGTTAGTGAGAGATGGGTGTTATTTCTCACTTACTTTCCAAAAGAAATATAACATGTTTGCGCATCTATAATGATTTAGTTTCTTTATCATCAGTCTACATTATAGAAATTGTGAATATTTGACTATTATAGGACTATTNGCCTGCTTCCTCTTGTAATTGCACTTCACTGGAAAAGTTAGTGAGAGATGGGTGTTATTTCTCACTTACTTTCCAAAAGAAATATAACATGTTTGCGCATCTATAATGATTTAGTTTCTTTATCATCAGTCTACATTATAGAAATTGTGAATATTTGACTATTATAGGACTATTTAGATATCTATTTCCAGTGTAGATTTTAAGTGGTATTTTCTAGAAATTTCTCCATAGCATCTACATTCCCATATTTATGTGCATAAAATTATTGATAATATCGTAAGATTTTCATGAGATTCACCTTTTTCAGTACTGATATTCTTTTATTTATGCATTCTGTCTTTTTGATTAGTATTGTTAGGTACTTATCAATATTTAACAAACTTTTTCTTTTGGTGATTTTTCAGTGTCAGAAGTTTGTTGTTTACTTCATTATTTTCTACCTTATTTTATCATTATTTCCTCATGCTTCTTTGGGTTTATCTAACAAGTTTTTATCTTAATTTCTTGAGACTTCTGGTGTTAGCTATGACACGTCAAGAGCTTGGAAGCCATTACTCTTATCCTTAATCAAGAAACAAGATGTAGAAAGCATGGACCATACTAACACCCAACTTATCCTAATGGGCAATTATACTACCCACCAACCAACAGTAGCAAAAGATGCAATATTTTCAAGTGCAGGTAGAATTTACAAAGGTAGACCACATGCGGGACTTCCTTGGTGGTCCAGTGGCTAAGACTCCACACTCTCAAGGCAGGGGGCCCTGGTTCAATCCCTGGTCAGGGAACCAGATCCCATATGCTACAACTAAAACCCAACTCAGTTCAGTCACTCAGTCGTGTCCGACTCTTTGCAACCCCATATACTGCAGCACGCCAGGCCTCCCTGTCCACCACCAACTCCCGGAGTTTACTCAAACTCATGTCCATTGAGTNTTTTTTTTTTTCCCCAGAAGACCAAGTTGTGCTTTAGTTAATTTGAAACTGTGAATAGAGACACTGATAATCCTTGGTTGAAGATGACTGCCTAAAGAAAAATAACTGCACTGAAGAGAAAAACAGCACATTTGGTTTCAAAGGAGATGCGCTGCAGTTCAAGCTATGTCAGTCTGTAATGGCCTCAAAGAAGCATCATATACACACAGGATGTCAGGACAGCAGTGACTATACAGCCTAAAACACATCTGCCTGTAATAAGATAGTACCTTTTCTGTCCCAAATGAGGCAAAAAGTCAAGAGGCTCTGACTATTCTGTCATAAAGCATTAACTAAAGGATTCTTCAGAGAGTTTGCTGAGAATGTTTTGCCCAAGCTTATTAAAAATTATCCTAGAATTGCCTCTTGGGAATCCACTGCATTATTACATGAACCATTGACAGTGAATGCATATGCAGTGAATGAAGAGCTTCTGGATTAGTTTTCTTTAGGACAGAAATTAACTAAGACAGAAGTAGCACCAGTCACAAAAACCAAAGCTAAACTTGTAAATGTCAAATGGCTAAGTGATCCTGAGCAACATGGAAGATTACAGTGTGACCAAATAAATGATTAGTTGGATGGTCAGATGTTAAGAGTATAAAGGGAAGTGTTATAAACAGCTCTGGTTTAAGAAAGGGAAAGATCACTTTTATATAAGACTGAGGGTTAGGGTTTGATTGTTAATAGTTTGAGAAGTTTTGAAATCACACACAAGTCGCTTAGAGGTCACATGGTTATTGTGGCAAACACAAACATGTCAACTTTTTAGAGACTGCCTGTTAAAACTAAGGCAATCACTCAAGACCAAGTTTGCAGTGAGAGGAGTGAGGCTCAGGTGAGGTCGAAAAGTGGTATGTGTGGGGATATGGATGGGAGGCAGTGAAGAACAGACTGCTAATTCCAGGTTAGGCAAAAAAGTTTACAAAGAATCTCAATATTAGTCAGTACTTTGGACACAACCTTTGAATTTTATGGAAAATTTTAACTTGCAAATTTACTGTAGTTCTGAACCCTTCTGTCCTGTTGATAAGATTTTTCTTAGTACATGGGTATGTGCTCCAGAGACTAAAGGATCTTGGGCACAATACTCTGTTGCCTTCAAGAGGAACTCAATACATTCCTCCTTCAATTAAACTGTTGGAGCTCAAGCACAAAAAAAGTGTTTTTCTTTTGATAGGGAAAGGTTCATAAAACATATACACTTTTGTACTAGCTTTTAACTCTTAAAGACATCACTTGGCACTGTTTATGTTTTTCTCAAAATAATTTTTAAGGTTCATCAAAGGTTTAGGTATTTGCAAATACCTAAAAACTGACCTAGCCCTTCCCAGGTGGCTCAGTGGTAAAGAATCCACCTGCCAAGCAGACATGTGTTCAATCCCTAGGTTGGGAAGATTCCCTGGAGAAGGAAATGGCAACCCCTCCTAGGATTCTTGCCTAAGATACCCCATGGACAGAGGAGCATAGGCAGGCATGGGGTCCACGGAGTTGCAAAGAGGTGGACGAGACTTAGCAACTCAACCACCACTACCAAAAACTGACCCACCATCTACAACGGGTAATTTCAATTTCAGGTGGAACTTTATCATTTTAAAACTATAGCACTTATTTCTTTAGGTGGATCTGGTCCAAATTGGATTAAGAGGGGTGTGATCTTCTAAGAAATGTCTTTTGTGGTATCTTATTCCAAGTATCCAAAAGTACTTTGTATTTCAAATCACTAACAACCTTTCCCCACGTTACTTGTAAGACATTACTTTGTTCCTGAGAGGCCACCATTTTCATTTTAAGGATGAAATCTGACACTCATGGGTAATGGCCTCAGTCATGAGGCTATGTGTGTAGATTTAAGAGGTCATCACGCTGGCTCTGTAGTATCAGAAACACAAAATATGTAGGGAGTTTGCCTAACAAATGAACAGAAACAGGGAAAGAACTTTTTATTTGCAGATTCCAGGAAGGTAGATTACAAACAACAGCAAATCTCAGCGTCTCTTTAATAACACTCTAAGCCACTTGAAATATAAAAAAGTAATTGTTTTACTTTAGAAAATATCTCTGAAAGTTCACTTTTTAACTACCACAGGACATTAACTAAAATACAAATCCTGCAGAGTTTGGGTAGGAGGAAAAAAACCTTACCAATATTATGAAAATACTTTTTATGAAATGGTTTCAAGGTTTGTGAACTTGGCAGATGAAATATAACAAGCACTGAAAATACTTCTAGCCAAGGAAATTGCTGATGCAAAGTAAACATATATCTATATATATACACACACACACAAGTCCAAAGGCTGGGTAGAAAAACCCTAACAGTATAACAAATGTGCATTCTAAGTACTTGGATTATTGAAAGCAAAATAGTTGCATCATGTATACTTTATTGAGTAGCAGAAGCTTATCAAATACTCATAGAAAAGCAGCTTTTGAAACTCATTATATAAGAAGGCGTGTTTTCCCAAAAATTACTTTTCAAAGACTAAAGCTCTGTAGTTGATAAAACTATAAAATGTCTATGTATTTATATGGTGATAGAAATCACAAGAGGCTTTATACTATTAAATATACTTATGAAATTAACATCTTCCTGGTCCAAGGATTCCCATAAAATTTACCATTTTTGTACAATTTGGCAATGTCAACATCTACAGAAAATATATTAACCAACCAACCACTGTTTCATTAGAAACTGCACCAAATCCAACGTCAAAAACATTACTTTATTTTTCTAGGATGAAATGTCCTATTACGTACAAAAAGAATTGCTGTTTAAATTTGCCACAATCTGTNGTTGGAGAAGACTGTTGAGAGTCCCTTGGACTGCAAGGAGATCCAGCCAGTCCATTCTGAAGGAGATCAGCCCTGGGATTTCTTTGGAAGGAATGATGCTAAAGCTGAAACTCCAGTACTTTGGCCATCTCATGTGAAGAGCTGACTCATTGGAAAAGACTCTGATGCTGGGAAGGACTAGGGGCAGGAGGAGAAGGGGACAACCGAGGATGAGATGGCTGGATGGCATCACGGACTCGATGGACGTGAGTCTGAGTGAACTCCAGGAGATGGTGATGGACAGGGAGGCCTGGCGTGCTGCAGTTCATGGGGTCGCAAAGAGTTGGACATGACTGAGTGACTGAACTGACTAACTGAACTGACTGAGGCCAAAGAGGAGCCGTTCATCTCTATGAGAAGTTAGAAGAGGAGTGGTCAGGAGGAGCAAGACGAAAGTGTAGTGGGGGCTGTGAACCATCAACCCTGACTAAGGAAAGTAGAACTATCCCCCAACAAGAAGAGGAGGCCCCGCCTCATCCACAGATCTGCATTTGGGGCTGGTAAAATTTAAACTTGGGCCTCATCAGTGTGATGCAGAAAAGCACCAAGAAACAGGTGGTGCCTGCTGGAGATGGATGGGAAGTTCAGATTCTGAAACCGAGGATAAAGGACAACTCCCTGTAGGAAGTAAAAAGAAAGTTGCTGCTGCTGCTGCTAAGTCACTTCAGTTGTGTCCGACTCTGTGCGACCCTATAGACGGGAGCCCACCAGGCTCCCCTGTCCCTAGGATTCTCCAGGCAAGAAGCCTGGAGTGGGTTGCCATTTCCTTCTTCAATGCATGACAGTGAAAAGTGAAAAGTGAAGTCGCTCAGTCAGGTCCGACTCTTCCAGACCCCATGGACTGAAGCCTACCAGGCTCCTCCAGCCATGAAATTTTCCAGTCAAGAGTACTGGAGTGGATTGCCATTGCCTTCTCCAAAAAGAAAGATAGCCCAGACCTTATCTGACCTGGGATAAGCTGGGTATGCCTCTGGAGGTCACGCTGCGACCCCTCCGTCACCTATTTCTGGACCTTGTTGTTGTTTCGTCGCTAAGTCAAGTCTGACTCTTTTGCGACCCCATGGACTGTAGCCCATCAGGCTCCGCTCTCCATGGCATTTTCTGGGCAACAATACTGGAGTGGGTGGCCATTTCCTTCTCCAGGGGATCATCCTGGATCAGGGATCAAACACTCGTCTCCTGCTGGATTCTTTACCACTGAGCCACCTGGGAAGCCTCTAAATCTTGAATAAGGCCTAACACAGAGAAACAGAGGGAAACTTTTTAAAAAGCAAAATCATGAACAAGAGTTATGCTAAGAAGAGGTCAGCATGGCAGAATGAGTGGATTGAGTTTTGACACGCACTCCATCTGCAGTTCTTCACTCAGCCTCACCTCATCCAGAGTGGATCTGAAATGAACCCCAATGATTGGCATTCTGCTTTGCTAAAGGAACCAGATTCTGAGAAAGGGCGTCAAAAGGGTAAAAATTACTACCCATTGATTGAGAGAGTACTACTCATTGATTGAGAGAGTACAGAAGGAGTCATATTATCTCTAAGGATCACTCGGGCTTGGGGATATGGGCAGCCCTGTCACCCTAGATCGGTGGTGTTTTGTTGCTGAGTCCTGTCTGATTCTTTGCAACCCCGTGGACTGTAGCCTGCTAGGCTCCTCTCCATTCATGAGATTCTCCAGGCAAGTCCTGGAGTGGGCTGCTGTTTCCTTCTCCAGAGGATCTTTCCGACCCAGGGATCGGACCCACATCTGCAGCATTGTCAAGTGGATTCTTTACTGCTGAGCCGTGAGGACAGCTGGGATCGGCCTAGATAAGAGGTCACAAACACACAAAGTGACTGTGAAGACAAACAGGAGAGTCAAGGAGCCACTTCCAAATCCCCGTATTCATCTGGATTCGTGTGGTGTTGAAAGAGACAGCCCTAATCTGAAATACAGAATATTTCTTTACAAACTATGTGTGTGTTTGACAACCAAACAGCAAAGCTGTTTAATAACTGACTTCTGCTTCCACTATTAAGGAAACGGTATTGGAGTAATTGCCAGATATCTGACAGCAGATACAAAATACACCTACCCTTAAGAGTATATAAGACTGTCTGTTTCTATACCTCCTGTATACGATATACAACCCTGAGAAAGATCAAAGGCAAAAGAAGAAGGGGGTGGTGGAGGATGAGATGGTTGGATGGCATCGCTGACCCAGTGGACATGAGTTTGAGCAAATTCTGGGAGATAGTGGAGGACAGAGGAGCCTGGTTTGCTGCAGTCCGTGAGGTCATGAAGAGTCAGACAGGACTCAGTGACCGAACAACCACATCAATACAGCTCCTGTAGGCCTGCATCTTGCTGCTGCTGCTAAGTCACATCAGTTGAGTCTGACTCTGTGTGACCCCATAGACGGCCTGCATCTTACCCTTGGTGTTATTATTTTCTCCAAAATAGTTATTTGATTCTATTTTTGCATATTTAAAAATATCCCATAGTAGAAATTTATCAAAGTCTAGAATTAGAAGTTAAGAGGGTGTGATAGAGACAGCTGATTGTCCCCTTAACTCCAATCTCCCTTCTCTATACAACAGACCTGTGGCTGGGCTCCAGGGACTTTAGAGACTACATTTCCCAGCTGCTTTTTTCCCCTCAATGAGGTCACATGACTCAATTCTTGCCAGTGAAGTGAGTGTAGAGGTGACTTGTGTTGTTTCAATATCGGAGCCACAGGACAGTGGATTTGTAGGTCCCTT
Source organism: Neotragus pygmaeus (assembly GCA_006410875.1). NCBI lineage: Eukaryota > Metazoa > Chordata > Mammalia > Artiodactyla > Bovidae > Neotragus > Neotragus pygmaeus. The sequence continues at coordinate 16,554 of SJYV01030291.1, read as the reverse complement.
TCTCACTTCCTGCAAGATATATGCCCCTCACCCACAACTCAGCTTCCACTCACTGATGAAGATCACTGCTCTGATCAAAGCAACAGGATGCAGAGAACCGAGTCTCCGAGTGAGCAGCTTGAGAGCTACCTACGGCTCTCAGCCTGGAGTGCTCTCTGCATGTAATATGCTCTCTGGATTTAGTGTAAGATGAATACACCTCCATTGTCTTTAAATCACAGTACTTTGAAATCGTCTTCCTCAGCAGACGGTTTTTCTGCCTCAGCCTGTGATCAAGCTTACAACACAGATTTTAATAAAAAGTAGAGTAGCTTGGCAGGTGAGAATTTTACTTCCCTCTGCTTTTGTATTTTGTGAATTAGTAACCTAAATGATCAACTACATAGTGTTTTTTTTTTTCAATTTAACAAAGACATGGCAATTTGTTTTTAAAGCAAAAAACTGAGTAGAGGTGATTAGCACCTCTGTGAACCTTGAGAATAGTTCTTATCAAATCATAGAACCATCAAATTTTATAACTTGGGGGAGGGATAAATTAGAAATTTGGATTCATAGATACACACTAGTATATTTAAAGTAGATAAATGATAAGGTCCTATTGCACAGTAGAAGGAATTCTACTCTCTCTATATATACGAATGTTATATATATATGTATTCAATTATATATAAAACTGAATCACTTTGCTATACACCAGAAACTAACACAACATTGTATATCAACCAAACTTAAATTTTTAAAAAGAGTATATAGCCTGGCCCTGGAAGTGATAAAAGAAATATAGTGTCATCAGTGAGGAAATAATCTGACCAAGATTTCAAAAATTTGATCACCTATGTGTATTAGAGTGTCGTTATCTTTCTATCTGCCCTAACCAAGGGCATGTATGTGTCGGGGATACACAAACACACTTGGAAAGGAAAGGCCCCCATATTTAAGAATCTTAAAGGGAAAGATCAAAAGTTTTCATAAAAACAAAGTCAAAGCTTATCACACAAATAAAACCTGAAAAAATAAGTGTAGAGTGAAGCGAAAAGTAACCCTGTCCTAAGAGTTCACATTTAATGGCTAATTTCCACTGCTTTTAGAGACTCTGAGCACCTTCTCCACTGCCTTTGCAATAGCTAATCATTCATAGCCAGCACTTTGCAATCTGCAGATATAGAATTGATATGCTTTTTTCCTTCCCACTCACTGCTACAAAAGAGTCCATAAAAATCGTTTGCAAGGCTGACCATGTTTAGGATTCAGAGGATGTTCCATGATTTTGTACACCATCATTGGCAGGAATAACAAACTTCACCATTGATGCCTGATTAAAGTCTTCAGAGGGCCAGTGCGCAGCAAGGGGTGGAGTCAGGGGCGGGCAGGGTGACTGCACAAGGTGTTTAGGTGTGGTCGTGGGAGGTCAGAGGCCCGGCTAGCCACAGCCCCTAGCAGGCCACCTCAGGGGCAGGAGCAGGTGGCAGGGAGGAGATGCCTGAGAATCAGTGCAGGGGAGGCCTCTGAGGGTGTGATTGTATTACTCTCCTCTGCGCATTTTACCCAGCCCCTCATATTTACTGTCTTGGATTTAACGGGCTAATTTATACCACCAGCTCCCTGAGTCCTGATTTCTATAGAGACAATTACAAGGATGTGCATGAATATGTGTGTGTAATTCTAGGGTAGCTCTTAGAAACTCCCCTTCTGACATGGAATATTTTTCTTTTTCTCTCTTTTGGTATCTCTTGATATCATTATGTTTTCTAATTGCCTTTTCGTGTAGCTTTCTTCTTTTAACATTAACAGCTGCTTCTGTTTTGTCTTACCATCCCCCAACATCAGAAATAGAGAATTAAAAACAAGACAAAAACTGCATATCCACATAGAAATGAAAATCTCTAAGAACACAATTCTAGATAATAAAGAGTTCACAAGATTTAACAATAGAGCTCACTATAAGTGTGACATTTGCCTAATGCTTCATACATGTTAACTTAATTAATTAATTCTCAGGGCTGCCCAGTGGATTAGGTACTGTTAATATCCTCATTTGACTGATGAAGAAACTGAGGCACAGAGAACTCTGGTAGCATGTCCAAGGTCAAGGGAATATTTATCTGATTAGACACCCTGGCCAAAATCCTAATTTTAAGGAGTCTGTGTACAAAATCCAGGCATAGCAGTGCTAATTAAAGCCCCAAGTAAGATACATGCAGACTGTATTGCAGGTGAAGCACTCAGGTCCTAACATCAAACATCCTGATTTAGAGTCCTTGTTTTACTCTTTACATGCAGTGAGAATTTGAGCAAGCTACTTAACCTCTCTGAGTCTCAGTTTCCCCAAGTGTCATCCATGGGGATAATGATGAAATCTAACACGTGGCGAAGAGCCTAGCACACAGTAGGAAGCTGTATCTCTGGTGCCCAGCACATAGTAAGTGCTTGGAAAACATTTGTTGAATGTCAGCTATCAGAATAGTGCATGTGGACAAGAGGAGCAAACTGTGATTTATTAAAGCCAAGCCTGACTGCCTGTTTAGTCTTTCAAAAACTGCCTCATTTGTCCAACATTTGAGGTATATGAATGGATCGCATCAATAAAGCAGAAAACCCACTGACACTGCTTTGATGATGATGTTTCAACCAATAAAAATGGTCTACCTCGCTTCCTTCTCCTGCCACGAATGGCACGCTCATTTATAGGATAGCCAAATGTTTAAAGAATAGTGGGCAACTTACGAATAGTGATTATGGTACTGATTTCTTCAGTTTTTTTCCTCCTTAAATAATGTTCATCCATAAATGATGCCTGATAGAATATTTGTAGAACAAACATCTGTATCTGATTTGAGGAAAATGGCCAAAATGAAGTTTCTGACCTCAGACATTGTGGTATGAGATGTTTATGTTGGATTTCACATAGGGAAAAAAAAAAAAAAGGAAGCCTAAAGAGTGTGAAATTCAAAGGGCCGCTAAAGATAGAAAGGGAAAATGTTAGTCACTCAGGCACAGTCGACTCTTGGCAACCTCGCGGACTGTAGCCCACCAGCCTCTTCTGTCCATAGACTTCTCCAGGCAAAAATACTGGAGTGGCTTGCCATTTCCTTCTCCAGGGGATCTTCCCAACCCAGGGGTCGAATCCAGGTCTCCTGCATTGCAGGCAGATGCTTTACCATCTGCACTACTAGAGAAGCCCAAAGGATATGGGAACATTTTTTAATAAACAAGCCAATTAGCATCGATCCAACATACAAAAGTGTTTGAAATAGTAAGTGACAGTGTACTTTACCTTACACAAGGGCTAGTCTCAGACTTTACTGACTCCCTGTCTCTATTTTTTCTTTTGTTTTCTTTACTTATGATTCTTTGAAACCTCTGCCAAATTTCCAACTTTTTGCGAAATCTTTCTGTCTCTCTTTTTCCCACTCCACCATAGAGATGAAACATGAAATATATTCTTACTTGTTAGCTTTGTTGAACATAACTTGGATGCTTATTAATTTATTGACCTGAAATGTTTCAAAATGTTTTTCTTAAAATACACGTTTTTATTTGTAATTGTAATTCTTTGACTGTAAAGAAAAACAGAAAGATTTTCAGACTCTTATAATGGCTAATCAGCCCGCTTAACATGCTTTTATATGATATTATTCCTATTTGACAAGTTAGAATGTTATGAAACTATTTGAACAGTTCAGCCATTTATCTCCATCAACCTGAGCCTTTAGTGAGAGGGAAAGTTTGACTTAAAAATGATGATGTAATATTAAGAAAGTCAAAGTACCAAAAGACATACTATAGTTTTAGGCAGCTTATGATATTTTATCTTCTATCATTTTTAGTCCATATGGTGAGAATACCTTAATAAGAAGAAATATTTTGAAAAGAGACTATTAAATATAATTTCACTTTCAAAAGATTATAAGTCGAAGTTGAATTTTTATAATATTCTGAAAAACTTTTATTCACCACTGTTGTTAAATAGCTTCATGCAAAGTAAGAAAAGTAAAGCCCAAAAAAATGACCCCAAGATCTAATGCCAAATGGACATACAGCTAACTTTTTAAAATATTTATGAATCCTCCTGTATCAGCTTCAGGCCATTCAAAATTTGAACACACATGCACGTGTATTTGAAGAATAGAGAGTTCACTTTAAAATATCAGTTTGGAAATCTTCTCAAACAGAAATGCTTCAAGTGAACCTTAAGATCTTGTTCTTATAGGAGAACGTAAAGGTTTTCAAACGTGTTCACTGTTTTTCACATTAAAAACTTATTAAATGGGAGATGATCTCTTTCTTTCGCTATCTTATATGCTAATTAAAGTTACATTTTTCTGTTAGGCTAGAAATCATCTGGCCAATAATGTGGATTATATTAGCCTCTGTTTTCAAACTGATCCTCTAAAACACAGAGGGCAAGGAAAGATCCAAGAAACAAGCCGCTCCAGACTGGGAGTGGTAGTTTTCATAAGTAAGGAAACTTACATAGGGAGCTTGTCTTGGCGACTGCAAGACGGAGTAGACCTCCGCATCCACCAGGCAGAATCCTTAAAGCTGGTACAGAGCCCTTACCTGGGTTCAGCCCCGCATTCAGGCCCAGTGGCCTCACCAGTACATTGCTCTCGCAAGGCTGTGAGAGCACTGAACAGAAGGTACATTCCAAGGACAAGGGAGGAGGGAGGAGCCTGCCAGCGCCTGGCTCCAGCTCTCGTGTCAACAGGCAGACATGTCCTCTCGATGACCTCCTCCAACATGCCTTCTGCAAAGAATTTAATCTGAATACTTAAATGCAGGAGAGTAAGGACATGAAGGTCACAAGGGCACCGCTGGTCACAGGGCTCTGTCTTGTCATCCCTACCATATGGGACTTCTCCTTGGAGGAGAGACAAAGGCAGTGTATACTTTTAGTTCCAGGGAAGATGGTAGCATAACATTATGAAGTCCCTTGGGAAGGATTCCTTTTTGGCTCATGGCTTCTCAGTGGAGCCAGAGCATCACAAATAACCACCTGAGTGGCAAGTGCTAGAAGTGTGTGCAGGAAGAGAAAGACATGACAGAAAGTATTTATACAGGAAGTAAGAGGGCTCAGTCATTTTCATTCATCCTCACTCCATCCTTAGCTTGACTCCGTTTCTAGCAAAATGGTGTAGCTCTTCTGTGTATCCACAGCTTATTGTTTCTAACGACTAAATTGTATATCGTAACCACTGCCTCTAGTGGTAAAGAATCCATCTGCTAATGCAGGAGATGTGAGTTTGATCCCTGGGTTGGGAAGATCGCCTGGAGAAGGAAATGGCAACCCACTGCAGTATTCTTGCCTGGGAAATCCCATGGACAGAGGAGCTATAGTCCATAAGATTGCAGGGAGTTGGACATGACTGAGGGCACATGCACATCTTGCAAACACTGCCAAGTGATAAGACTTGGAGTATCTTTAGGGAATTTCAAAAGGAAGATGGCTATAACATAAGCCTTTGTTGCTTTTAAGTGACTTCGTGCTGTTACTAGCCTATTCTTGACATCTAACAGGCTTGGTGGAGCACATAACGAATATTCGTCATGGAACGTTTAGAAAGTAAGCATCAACTCCAAGGGAAAAATTCCATAATCTTGTCACCCAGAATAGCCATTGTTAACATTTTTGTGTAAACTTGCAATCTTTTTTCTATGCTCATCCACATAATAATAACAATGTCTAATATTAATTTAGTGTTTACTTGGTGGTGATTACTAAATTCTTTATAAGCATTATCTCATTCAATTCTTATTAAAATTTTAAGAGATGGGCACTAGTATGCCCATTTTACAGGTGAAGATGTTGAGGCTTAAAGAGTTTAAGCCATTCGCACAGAATCACACAGGTAGTGGGTGAATCACTTGCGCTAGTTTTATCCCAGGTGTGCCTGACTTCAGAGCCTGTGTTCTTGACTTCAATGTACTATTTCTGAGTTACACATGCCTTTAATACTATAAAATTTCATTTTATGAGTTGTGCTTTAGAATTCTTCTTAAAGTATAACGCTGTAATGAAGTAAGCATGTGAAGGAAGAGTGAGAAATGTAATATACAAAATTTGTATTCTGAAATACATAAAATATTTAGATTTCACTTCTCNAGTTACACATGCCTTTAATACTATAAAATTTCATTTTATGAGTTGTGCTTTAGAATTCTTCTTAAAGTATAACGCTGTAATGAAGTAAGCATGTGAAGGAAGAGTGAGAAATGTAATATACAAAATTTGTATTCTGAAATACATAAAATATTTAGATTTCACTTCTCAAATAGTCAAATGACATTCGGAGTTGGCACATGAGAGATAACAAATAATGAAGAATCATAAAAAATGCTCTGATTTGCTGGTTAAAGGCACATATAGAGTATCAATGTATATTGATACATTGTAATTATTATGCATGTGTAATTATTATTTTTTTAATACAGATGACTCTTTTAGTGTGTTGGGAGATCTATTAGGATCAATCTTTGCAAGGAGCAATTACAAGAACTATGATGACATGTTTCTAGGAAATAATCTAGAGAAGTAACTTACCAAAAAAAGTGGTTTAATTTCTTTTGGCGAGGTAGGTTTATTTGATTCCTAGAAATAGAAATTTGAAATAACATGTAACGAGGCAGAACACAAGGATATAGTTACTGATTTCACAGCTGGAAAAAATGAAGATTTATATTTGGACACTGATGGAATGTGAATTTAAAGTGAAAGAAATAATTTATGTTTTATAATCACTGTATTTTCTCCTATACATTTAAATACTTAAAATGATCCTTTTGAGATCCAAAGACTTCTATTTTTGCTGTATAGATAGTTTCATGTTTGCATTTTATTATTGGTCATGAAAAACATATTGTAGGCATTTTGGCTTAGCATCATCCTNTTCAGTTCAGTTCAGTTGCTCAGTTGTGTCTGACTCATTGAGATGCCATGGACTGCAGCACACCAGCCTTCCCTGTCCATCACCAACTCCCGGAGCTTACTCAAACTCATGTCCATTGAGTCAGTGATGCCATCCAACCATCTCATCCTCTGTCATCCCCTACTCCTCCTGCCCTCAATCTTTCCCAGCATCAGGGTCTTTTCCAGTTAGTCAGTTCTTCGCATCAGGTGGCCAGAGTACTGGAGTTTCAGCTTCAGCATCAGTCCTTCCAATGAATATTCAGGACTGATTTCCTTTGGATTGACTGGTTGGATCTCCTTGCAGTCCAAGGGACTCTCAAAAGTCTTCTCCAATACCACAGTTCAAAAGCATCAATTCTTTGGCGCTCAGCTTTATTTATAGTCCAACTCTCACATCCATACATGACAACTGGAGAAACCATAGCTTTGACTGGATGGACCTTTATAGACAAAGTAATGTTTCTGCTTTTTAATACACTGTCTAGGTTTGTCATTGCTTTTCTTCCAAGGAGCAAGCATCTTTTAATTTCATGGCTTCAGTCACTATCCACAGTGATCTTGGAGCCCCCCAAAATAGTGTCTTACTGTTTCCATTGTTTCCCCATCTGTTTGCCATGAAGTGATGGGACCAGACGCTATGATCTTAGTTTTTTGAATGAATTTTAAGCCCACTTTTTCATTCTCCTCTTTCACTTTCACCAAGAGGCTCTTTAATTCCTCTTCACTTCCTGCCATAACGGTGGTGTCATCTGCATATCTGAGGTTATAGATATTTCTCTTGGTAATCTTGATTCCAGTTTGTGCTTCATCCAGCCTGACATTTCATATGCTGTACTCTGCACAGAAATTAAATAAGACAGGGTGACAATATACAGCCTTGATGTACTCCTTTCCCAATTTGGAATCAGTCCATTGTTCCATGTCCAGTTCTAACTTTTGCTTCCTGACCTGCATACAGATTTCTCAGGGGGCAGATCAGGTGGTCTGGTATTTCTGTCTCTTGAAGAATTTTCCATAGTGTTGTGATCCACACAGTCAAAGGTTTTGGCGTAGTCAATAAAGCAGATGTTTTTCTGGAACTCTCTTGCTTTTTCAATGATCCAACAGATGTTGGCAATCCAATCTCTGGTTCCTTTGCCTTTTCTAAATCCAGCTTGAACGTCTGGAAGTTCTTGTTTCACATAGTGTTGAAGCCTGGCTTGGAGAATTTTGAGCATTACTTTGCTAGCATGTGAGATGAGTGTAATTGTGCACTAATTTGAACATTATTTAGCACTGTCCTTCTTTAGGATTGGAGTAAAATCTGACCTTTTTCAGTCCTGTTTGAGTTTTCCAAACTTGCTGGCATATTGAGTGCAGCACTTTCACAGCATTATCTTTTAGGACTTGAAATAGCTCAGCTGGAATTCCATCACCTCCACAAGTTTTGTTCATAGTGATGCTTCGTAAGGCCCACTTGACTTCAGACTGTAGGATGTCTGGCTCTAGGTGAGCATCACACCATCGTGGTTATCTGGGTCATGGAGATCTTTTTTGCCTAGTTCTTCTGTGTATTCCTGCCTCTTCTTAATATTTTCTGCTTCTGTTAGGTCCATACTATTTCTGTCCTTTATTGAGCCCATCCTTGCATGAAATGTTCCCTTGGTATCTCCAATTTTCTTGAAGAGATCTCTAGTCTTTTCCATTCTATTGTTTTGGGGGGCTGACCCTGAATCCTGACTTAAGAAATGTACATTATTTCCTAGGTTTGGCCACTTGATCTGTTCATGAATGGCTTAAGTTGATCAGATAAGACCTGAGTTAAGATTTTTGTTGGAATCATTGGCAAAAAGGTGCTTTAATTCCACTAGGGCTTAAAACTAAGAGAATGTTAATGTGAAGTTACCAGGGACTACTACAGAAAGGGGACCTATCTAAGAGTGAAGCCAACATAAAATAAAGCAGAAAAAGAGATGAACTTGGTGGATATTGGTTTGAGCCCCTGTCCTGGATCCAGCCATGCCTGAACTCCTAGATTTTTAAAACTATATGAGCCAATAAATTCCTATTTTACTTAAGTCAGTTTTAATTCAGGTTCAAGAAGCATGCAAGACAAATCTCAGCCATAAGGACCTGATAACTTGACCTAGAGGCAAGAAGAGGTGAAAAGTAATCAGAGGTAGAAAGGCCTTAGAGAAGGAGGGACGTTCAAACACTGATCCTCTGGCCTGTGGCTGTGGGATGTCACAATCACCAAGTCTCCCTGGACTCCAGCTTCCTCTCCAGTGTAGCAGGGGTGGGCTAATAAAATTCAAGAATGCATTTGTGGAGTTGGTGGAGCCAAACCCTCCTGCAGAACTGCTTGGTTCAGATAATGCAAAGCTTCCTCCATCAAGCATGTGTGCTCAGAAGCCAAGCTCCAGCGTCCTGGAGGGAGCTCGTGGCAAAGAAATGATAAATTAGTACTCGCTAGTTATTTACCATGCTACATGCCTTCTGAAGCCCTTTACCTGCACTATCTTGCTTATTCCTTACAGAAGGGGCAGATATTTCAGAGAAGGAAACTGAGAATACAGCGGACCAATCACGCTGTTACAAGAGCCTAGGAGTTCAGCAGCAGGCTTGTCTACTTCCCAAAAGGTGCAACAAACTAGTCCTGGGGGGTTGCCACCAAGAAATCCCTTCCAAAAGGTTTTCAGGAATTTTCCAAAGAGCAGTGGACATCCATCTGGACAGGAGTTTTTTAACCTCACAAATATGTTCACGGCACCAGAAGATGGAAAAATAAGCCAAATGCACACTTTCCTCAGCATCTTCCCCTTA
>SJYV01030290.1:0-11123 GCA_006410875.1 Neotragus pygmaeus | reverse complement strand
GGGGGGGGGGGGGTGGGGGGGGGGAAGGACACTTCCACGAGGGGCACAGTAAGACATGCACTATGAAAACAACAGCCACCCCCCAGTCACTTTGGGCTCCTTAGGCCCAGAACCAACATTATTCTGATTATCCTGAGCTGCTAGGGCCAACCATGCAACAGGCGGGGCACCCAGGGGCTTCCACCTGCGTCAATGGACTACAGCAATCTTGACCTAGTAAGAACAGAAACACTGAAATGTCCAGTGCTGGGAATAAGGCCTGTGGTGACTCCATCGGTAACCTGCTCAGTCCAGCTGAAGAGCCGAGGGGGAGGGCACTGACCCTCACAGAGGATGATGGCCATCACGGCCATGGACCAGGTGCAGTGACGAGGCCTCATGCAGCAATATTCCAGACCACCTCGGAGGGGTCACTGTGCCTGGGACTTAGGCCCAAGCCCACCACAGCATGTCTGTTCCACCTGCTCTTCCCACAGCTTGACGCTGAACTGCTCCTGTGGGCGGGGAGGGGGGACCATGTCACCTCCCACAGACTTGGTGACTGCCTTGACCCACAGTCTGGCAAGAGTGACACTACCTGACTTCTGGAGGCTAGGTCTCAGAACGCCACGAATACCCACTTTGTCTTGGGAGGCCACCTTGGTGCCGTGCTTTGCGGAAGCCCAGGCTGGATGGAGAGGCCACATGAAGATGTGCTGTCTCTGAGAGCCTCAGTTGAGCCCTGGCCAACAGCCACCACCTGCCACCAAAGACGTGAGGGAGGAAGGCTTCACTACAATGCCAGTCATTGCTGGTCACCAATGACCACAGACAGGAAAGCCCCAAGTGCACACCGCCCTCAGGCCCTGTGAGTGTCGCCTCCCTGTGGTCAATGTCACAGCCCTGCTGATTTATCCTTCCACGTTCAAACCTGAAGCATGGGATCTGGTTTCTAAGCACTGCAGAGGGGCTGAATAATGCCCTAAGTTTAGTCCTAAGTTGTGTCTGACTCTTACAACCCCATGGGCTATAGCCCACCAGTCTCCTCTGTCCATAGGATTCTCCAAGCAAGAAGACTGGAGTGGGTTGCCATTTCCTTCTCCAGGGGATCTTCCCAACCCAGGGATCAAACCCAGGTCTCCTCCACTGCAGGTAGATTCTTTACCAGCTTCTCTGGTGGCAGAGAAGCCGAATAATGCAGATGAGGAGGGGAATGAGCTCCCTGATGGTGACCTTGACCACCAAGCAAAAGGTATCTGGAAACAGGAGGCAGCTGTGGAGGAAAACATCTCATCCCTCCTCCTGTGAGCCCCTCTGTTCCAGGGCACTTGACTGACATCAGGCCAGGAAATGCAAGAGGAATGTCAGTAACCCTCTGAAGGGGGAAGGATTATGTCAAAAACTTTATAAACATTTATTCCAGGTGGGAGAGGAGGGAGAATGTACCTCCCACACAGACTTCACTCAGAAAGTCACTGCACTGGGGTTCCATCCCCCAGACCCCGGGACACACATCCATTGCCCACAATGGAGTGGTTGCTGGGTACATTCTACTTATTACTTGATACTCGTATCAAGCAGAAAATTATGAGTTTCACAGGATTACTTAAGACAGATTTTATAAAATATTTTTGAGTTAAATGCAGAAGTGTATGAAACAATCCCATTTTTTAAAAATAAGAGTTCCAAAGGCCACTATATGGCTGTACATGTACAACTGCATATACTTGTGTCTGTGTGACTTGGATGTAATTGTGAGTGTGAAGAAAAACATGGAACCATTTTTTAAGCTATAGTTGATAGCGGGATGCGTGCAGACAAACAAGGCAACATGGAAAATTGAAACTAAAAAATTTGACCATGTGTACGTACAACATAAATATGTCTGCTTTTTAAACGGACAAATGTAAAAACTAAACGGTTTAAAGAAAAAAAAAGCGACCAGAGAGTGTATCTCAGCTTGGGAGAACGCCTGCATTTATGACCGCGGAAGAACATAAGACCAGCAGTGGCGGCTATCGCCCGCAAACCTCGAGGGAGATGCCCAGCGTCAAGCAGAAATAAAGGCGCGCCAGCGGCGCGGGGAGCGCGGGGCTCAGTGGAGAGGCAGAGGGAGAGGCGGCGGCGCGGCGGGAGCCCCCTACACCGGGTTCCGGAACAGGCCCGGGCCGGCGGCGACCAAGGCGGCGTGGGGCGGCCAGGCCCGGATGGTAAAGGGAGCCGCCCCCACGACCAACCCGGGAAGAAACGACACGGCGACTCCACGTCCAGCATGCCTCCAGCCCTGCAGGCGCGAGTCCGTACCCCCAAACGTCGCAGAGGTCCCTCCGCGCGCCCACAGCCGCAGTTCCGCAAGAACCGGAAATGAGATGTGGTGCCCTCGGGGAACTCTGGGAGAAACGCAGGGGTCCGGAACCGGAAGTTGGAGTCGATGTCCCGGAAATCGTAGGCCTGGAATCGGAAGTGGGGAGTCAGTTCTACCGGGAAGTGTAGTTCTCCCGAGCGCTCAAGCCAGGCTAGCGCCCGGGCGGCATGGCTGGACTGGAGCTCCTATCGGACCAGGGCTACCGAGTGGACGGGCGGCGCGCTGGGGAGCTGCGCAAGATCCAGGCGCGGATGGGTGTATTCGCCCAGGCCGACGGTTCGGCCTACATCGAACAAGGCAACACCAAGGCGCTGGCGGTGGTCTACGGGCCTCACGAGGCGAGTGGGCGCGCGCGAGCCGGGCTTCCTCCGGGGTTGGCAACTGCGGCTGTGAGGGGCTACCCGGCTGAGTAGAGGCCTCGGGGGTGAAGCTGGCGCGCGCCGCCTTGTGGGGTCGCGGCCAAAGTCCTAACAGTGTCCTGCGCGACGGTCCCTGCCTTTCTCTAGCTCTCGCCACTCCCCTTTGTTACTCCTCAAACCGCCAGGGCCGCTTCCACTCGCTCCCTCACCTCTCAGCTCCACTCCGACGTCACCTCCGGGTGACACCTCACCCCATCCCACCCCAGACCACCTTACCTTTACAAGTCAGTTTCCCTCCTTTACATCCACACACTTACCTGGTTTCCCGCACCCGCCTCCTCAGACATCAGTTTAACTTATTTCTCCCTGTTTGTCTCCTCACTGGAACATAAACTCCGTGAAGACGGAGAGTGTTAATAAAATCGCTTGGGTTTATCACCACTCCAGCGCTGGAGACTTAAGGCCAGAAAGGTAGAAGTAAGCATGGCACTCTTGCAGAGCAGAAAGGCTGGTGATGGGGAAGAGGGGGGTTAATTCCAAATCAGACTGAGGGATTTCTAGGGAAGCAGGAACTCAGGACCTTTGTAAACAGGGAAAAGATTTAGGATTTTTACCTCACGCGTGATGGGAATCCTTTATAAGGTAAGCAGTATATGTATTCTGTAGAGGAGGTAGAATCAGACTTGATATATGTAAACATTCTCATACAAAGGAAGCATGGGTTGGGAGAGGACAAGTCAAGAAGGGAAACAGGGAGGCCTGTCAGGAGAGAGATCCAGGGACGATGGTGGCTTAGAGTCTGGCCCAATGGCCCTCCCTCGGGCTGTATTGTTTTGCAAGTAAAGTGGTTGCTTGTTGGGATATTGGAGGTAGAGGGAGGAAGGGCCTGGCTCATGTGTTCTCCCCCACCCTACCCCAGATCCGAGGCTCCCGGGCACGAGCCCTGCCTGACCGGGCCCTGGTGAACTGTCAGTACAGTTCTGCAACCTTCAGCACAGGGGAGCGCAAGCGGCGGCCACACGGCGACCGCAAGTCCTGCGAGATGGGTCTGCACCTGCGTCAGACCTTCGAGGCAGCCATCCTTACACAGCTGCACCCACACTCCCAGATTGACATTTATGTGCAGGTGAGCAAGCAGCAGCCCTCAGCCTGTGGAGGGGAGAGAGAAAGGAGGGGTTGGGGTTCAGCAGCTTGAAAGACTGATGCCACTGGGGGGTTCCTGCAGGTGCTGCAGGCTGATGGCGGGACCTACGCAGCTTGTGTGAATGCAGCCACGCTGGCAGTCTTGGACGCAGGGATACCCATGCGGGACTTTGTGTGTGCCTGCTCAGCTGGCTTTGTGGATGGAACAGCCTTGGCAGACCTCAGCCACGTGGAGGAAGCAGCTGGGGGCCCCCAGCTGGCCCTGGCCTTGCTACCAGCCTCAGGCCAGATTGCACTGCTTGAGATGGATGCCAGACTGCATGAGGACCACCTGGAGCAGGTGCTAGAGGCCGCTGCCCGGGCTTCCCGGGATGTACATACCGTACTGGACCGTGTGGTCCGGCAGCATGTACAAGAGGCCTCTGTCTTGCTGGGGGACTGAGCACATGGCTACCCAAGCCCAGAATAAAACCCAAGCACCTTCCACTGTACTTTTATCTCTTCCCCACTGCACTTCCTTGCCCTTGGATCCTGGCCTGGTGCTGGCTCCAGCAATGACTAAGGGTCCGCCCCCCAAATGTGCACTACACACCCCTTGCAGCCTCAGTCCTGCTCACGCTGCTCATCAGGGTGCTTCAGGTGAGCACCCTGAAGAAGGGGGATGTCCCTGGATGAAGTGAGCAGCCTAGGCCAAGAAGAGATTGAGGCACCTGGGCAGTGAGACACAGCCTGGTATAACGAGCCATGCCCCAGGACCATGGAGTTTGTCATTCTCATCCCAACACATCCAGAGTACGGAGCACAAGTCCTGAGGGGTGGCTTTGGGTATTCACCATGGTCATGTGGGGGCCATGTCCCACATCCTCTGGATTGTGGCTTGGACTGAAGGGTCTTGCCCCCTAGGAGCCTTTTGGGCCTGTCCTGCTACTTCCCTTGGGCTCCAAAAGTACAACAGACACATACTGTCACCTAGAGTCTTCTCAGTTCTGACCCTAAGTCAGACAGACGCTGCCTGCTGCCCCACCACTGCACCTTCCTCTTTCAGGCTCCCCCTTCTTCCACCTCAGACCTTACTGAGCCCTGACCACCAGGCCCTGCAGCCTGAACCAAGGGGCTGCTGCTTCTCTAATATCCCAAGCACCTCCTGGCCCAGACAGGGGTGCTTCCCACTTTCTCAACACACCTCAGCTCCTTTGAAACCCTTTGGCCAGTAGTTTCATGCACCTTTTTCTCTGGTCATCTGACCCCAATGATCTTGGTTCTGGGCACATGCTTGATTCCACTCCGCTGGTTTTGGTTACCTACATACATAGGAATGGACCCGCCAAGGCTCTCCGCGGAAGCCCCTTCACATCCTACCACGACACTTAGACCGGTCAGTGCCAGTGGGAGCACCTTCAGAAATCTGGTGTCTATGCTCTGGTCGCCGTTTCCGCTTTTACTCCCAGCTGCCCTATTCATCACTCTTCTCTGATTCCAGTTGGAGCCGAGCTTTCTCGAGCGGCCGGTAGTCTTCATTGCCTCCGGTGCGGCACACTGCGGGTAGCCTGCCTGGAGGC
This sequence comes from Neotragus pygmaeus, assembly GCA_006410875.1. Taxonomy (NCBI): domain Eukaryota; kingdom Metazoa; phylum Chordata; class Mammalia; order Artiodactyla; family Bovidae; genus Neotragus; species Neotragus pygmaeus. Next base: position 5,718 of record SJYV01030290.1, on the reverse strand, counting down.
CCCTCTCTCTGGACGGGCTACGGGCTGGGGAACCCAGACCCGGCTTCATTCCCTCCACAGCGGTTCTGCTCTGGGCATGCGCAGCGGCGCGAGGGCCGTCGGGACCGGAAGTGCGGGCGGGCGCGGAGCCCGGGTCTGACAGGAGCGGCGCGCGGGATCGGCCGCAGTAACTGGCAGTGGGAGCGCCGTCCCGGAGCCCCCGGCCCTGCCATGGGCCTCCTGTCGGACCCGGTGCGCCGGCGCGCCCTCGCCCGTCTCGTGCTGCGCCTCAACGCGCCGCTCTGGTGAGGGCGGGGCCCCGGGGGCAGAGGCCCCTCAGACCGCTCGCGCCCGTCCCCTCCCGCCCACCGGGATCAGTCGGGGCCTCAGGCTTGGGGCTCAGCCCTCCCGTCAGGCGTCCCGGGACTTGGTTCAGGTCCCGCAAATATGCCCTCTCCACTCCCAGTGCAGAGACAGAGGCAGGGCCTCTAACGCTCCGGTGGTCCCTCCGTCCCTCTCCCCGCAGCGTGCTGAGCTATGTGGCGGGCATCGCTTGGTTCCTGGCGCTGGCTTTCCCGCCGCTGACCCAGCGCACTTACATGTCGGAGAACGCCATGGGCTCCACCATGGTAGAGGAGCAGTTTGCGGCCGGAGACCGTGCCCGGAGCCTTGCCCGGGACTTCACTGCCCACCGCAGGAAGTCGGGGTGAGCAGCAGAGCTATGGTTATTAGAGAAACAATGTCAGTCAAGGCCAGTGAACTCTGCTCAGAAGCTCTCTTTGTGTCTCCAGGGCTCTGCCAGTGGCCTGGCTGGAGCGGACGATGCGGTCAGTGGGGCTGGAGGTCTACACGCAGAGTTTCTCCCGGAAACTGCCCTTTCCAGATGAGACACACGAGCGCTATGTATTGTGGGGGAGGGGTGTGCCTGCAACCGTGAAGCACCTTGAGGGGACGGGGGGATGTCCTGGGGCCAGAGCAGTCACTGGTGGGCATTTCTAGGACTAGAAGGGGAGGCTCTCAGCCACCTCGAGTGCGGTCATGCTGAGGCTCACCCCCCAAATACTGCGTGCAGATGGTGTCGGGCATCAACGTGTACGGCATCCTCCGGGCACCTCGCGCTGCCAGCACGGAGTCCTTGGTGCTCACCGTGCCCTGTGGCCCTGACTCAACCAACAGCCAGGCTGTCGGGTTGATGCTGGCTCTTGCTGCCCACTTCCGGGGTGAGGCTCAGGGGCTCCTACTGGCAAGAGAGGGTTTGGCCACCCTCTCAGACCCTGCTGACCCGCTTCTGGTCTCTAGGGCAGATTTACTGGGCCAAAGACATCATCTTTCTGGTGACAGAACACGACCTGCTGGGCACTGAGGCTTGGCTTGAAGCCTATCACGACGTCAATGTCACTGGTGGGTGCTCTTGCCTGGCCCTGGCCCCTCCCAGGGCCACTGTCCTCACTGGTCACTTGTTGGCAGCTCACTCACCTGCTTCCACAGGTATGCAGTCATCGCCCCTGCAGGGCCGGGCTGGGGCCATCCAGGCAGCTGTGGCCCTGGAGCTGAGCAGCGATGTGGTAACTAGTCTCGACGTGGCCGTGGAGGGGCTCAATGGACAGCTGCCCAACCTAGACCTGCTCAACCTCTTCCAGACCTTCTGCCAGAAAGGGGGGCTGTTGTGCACACTGCAGGGCAAGGTAGGGACACCTGCCTGGGTAGTATGGGACCTGTGTGTCGGGCCTATCTGACTTTGTCCCCAAATCTTCTAAGCTGCAACCGCAGGACTGGACCTCAATAGATGGGCCACTTCAGAGTGTACAAACGCTGTTGCTCATGGTTCTGCAGCAGGCCTCCGGCCGCCCCCACGGTGCCCATGGCCTCTTCCTGCGCTACCGCGTGGAGGCCTTGACCCTCCGTGGCATCAATAGCTTCCGCCAGTATAAGTATGATCTGGTGGCAGTGGGCAAGTAAGTGGCTTCTGATCTCCCCTTTGCATGCTTGGGGCAGGGTAGTGAGTGGGTGCCTGGGGGTCTGGCCGTCTGTGACCCTGGCCCACATCCGACAGGGCTCTGGAGGGCATGTTCCGCAAGCTCAACCATCTTCTGGAGCGCCTGCACCAGTCCTTCTTCTTCTACCTGCTTCCTGCGCTCTCCCGCTTTGTCTCCATCGGCCTCTACATGCCGGCCGCCGGTTTTTTGCTCCTGGTCCTCGGTCTCAAGATATCCTCTGCCTCCACTGTCTGTTTGTGGCTGGCTTCAGGTCCCCCTACTCTAGGCTAGAGAGAGCTCTCCATCCTTGGGGTGGGGGAGTAGGAGCGAGCCCTGGGTCCCCCACTGGGCAGAGTCCATCACACCTCTCATCAGGGTCCTTGACTTAGCCACGCTCTGGAACTGTGGATGCAGCTGCATGAGGCTGGAGTGGGTCCTGACGAGGCTGGGGAGACCCCTGGGTCCAGTCTCCCCCACCCTCCAACACAGGTGATGGTTCCGCATCCTGCCATTGGAGTAAGCTTTTAGGGTCCTAGGTGGTAATTACTGCTGCTGCACAGTCTCAGCTGCAGAGGAATGGGAGGGTCCTTGGAACTCCCTTGGTCCTAGGATCCGTCTCCAAGTGCCCGTGTGCCCTGCAGGGTGTGGGGCTGGCCTCACTTGTGGCACCCTTGCTGGTCTCCCAGGCCATGGGCCTGGCACTCTACGTCCTACCAGTGCTGGGTCAACACGTGGCCGCCCAGCACTTCCCCGTGGCTGAGGCCGAGGCCGTGGTGCTGACGCTGCTGGCCATCTATGCAGCTGGCCTGGCGCTGCCACACAACACCCACCGGTGAGGAGCTGGGCTGGGTGTTTGTGGGCAGGTGCACCCTGGACGTGCAGGCGGCTGCCTCTGAGCCCCTTGCCTTGCAGGGTGGTGAGCACACAGGCCCCAGACAGGGGCTGGATGGCGCTGAAGCTGGTGGCCCTCATCTACCTGGCACTACAGCTGGCCTGCATCACCCTCACCAACTTCTCTTTGGGCTTCCTACTGGCCGCTAGCATGGTGCCTGCTGCTGCCGTCACCAAGCCCTCTGGGCCCCGGTATGTGCTGCTTAGCCCCCACTGCAGAGCCTGCACCCCTCCCCACGGGTTCCACCTCACACGTTCCTCCTCCCCACCTGGTGCCTCTGCTCCCCACCAGGCCGCTCTACACTGCCCTGCTGGTGCTGACGAGCCCAGCAGCTACACTCCTGGGCAGCTTGTTCCTGTGGCGGGAGCTGCAGGAGGCACCGCTCTCCCTGGCCGAGGGCTGGCAGCTCTTCCTGGCCGCACTGGCCCAGGGCGTGCTGGAGCACCACACCTACGGCTCCCTGCTCTTCCCGCTGCTGGCTCTGGGCCTCTACCCCTGCTGGCTGCTCTTCTGGAACGTGCTCTTCTGGAAGTGATGGAGGCAGCTGGGAGTTCCCCACGTTCTCTTTTTCCTAGGAAATAAACAGTTCTGTTTCAGATGTCCTTTGGGCTCCTGGCCCGCTGTCTGCTGTGTGTGTGGGGCCACAGGCCCTGTCGCGAGAAACTGCCTTCAGGGCCTGGCACCCTGCTCGGCCACTTCTGGTCCACTTACCGCGTGGCAGGAGTGAGGGCCCCAGTGCCAGCCTTGGGAGGAGAGCCTGGGTGGACACTCAGACCTGACTGCATCCCCAAGTGGACTCTCCCAACGTCGGGGGTCTCTGTGCATCATGGTCCAGTGGTGAGCAGGAGGAAGCACGGCAGGCAGTGCTTGGGGGCCTGATGGGAGCTGAGGTGCCCAGAGACCCCCACGGTGCCATCTCCGGTGCTAGAACTAAGGGGACACGGGAGGCCCCGGGTATGGGGAATGTCGGCCAGAACTTTAATGTGGGCTTGGGGTACAGCAGGAGGAGCCCCTCTCCTGGCCTCCTGGGAGTGCCCACAAGAGATGGGACAGAGATGGAGCTGCTGAGCCCACCCAGCTCCACCCAGAGCAACAGCCCAGGACAGGGGCAACCTGAGTACCGAGGGGCAGGGCACTGACGCGGGGCTGCACAGAGGCCTCAGGCTGGGCCAAGCCTCCTGAGAGGGGCTGGGATGCCCAGTGCCTGTTGGGGAGGGGAGGAAAGCAAAGTGGGTCGTCTGGTGATGCCAGGGCCACATGAGGCCGAGTGTCAGGGTGCCCTGCCAGGGCGGCGAGCCAGCACAGTCCTGCGAGCCTCAGTGCTGAAAGAAACTCACCAGCTCCGGACACCCTTCTGCAGCACCACATCCTGAAGTGGGGTGACCTGGGGCCATCCCAAGGAGGAAGCTCCAGGCCCCAGACCCCCCACCTAAGCCTGCCTCTGTGTTGGGGCTCCTCTTCTGGTGGGAGACTTCCCTCAACTCCCTCAACACCTACGGGTCCCTGACTCCACCATGGGAGAGGGCCAGCACCTGGAGGGCTTTACTCAGGGACTTCTCAGCATTGAAGGGTACGGGCACCGTGGGTCCAGATTGTTGGGGATGGGCTGGAGCAAGGGTGCTGGAGACTACTGTGACTGCAGCCTTCCCTTGGCCTGTATGTCTTTTAGTCACTTTCCCTGTTGAAAAAACTCCAGATCCTGAGGCTGGGCAAAACTTGCAGCCCACCCCACACCCCCAGAAATGCCTCCAGGCTAGCCTCTCAGGACCCTTCACCTAGTCAGTCAGGCACCACTGGTCTGCGGGCTCCCATCTTACAAGGCGGAAGAGGTCTCGGCCCTGCTGTGGTCTCCCTGTTGACTGCAGACCAGCATCTAATACAAAACCCCTTCCAGGCATTCTACCTGGGCGTCAGCCTTGATCAGCCATTTTTAACTAGACTTCGGCAGTCACTTAAAACACAAATTGTGGAAATATGTTACCTCATGAAACCACTGTTAGCTGTTTGAGCTTAGCTTTGCAGAACTGGATTTTGGCACTGATTTTCATTAACGTCACTTGTGCTGTACATTTTATAAAGAAAAAATGTCAGGCTCTCAAGATACAGATGAGATGTACAAGGGCTGAGCATGAGTTCCTACAGGATTTACTCTGCAGGTATCCCTCTCCCTCAGTCACAGAACCCTCATTTTGGCATGAGCACAGGCCACCCTGTGTAAAGACGCTCCTAGACTACGTGCAGCTAGGTGAGGTCATGTGACTACAGAGGCCCCTAGACCTGAGCGAAAGCTTCAAGGGTGAGTCCAGTTCAGTTCAGTCGCTCAGTCATGTCTGACTCTGCGACTCCATGGACTGCAGCACACCAGGCCTCCCTGTCCATCGCCAACTCTCTGAGTTTACTCAAACTCATGTACATTGAGTTGGTGATGCCACGCAACCATTTCATCCTCTCATGCCCTTCTCCACCTGCCTTCAATCTTTCCCAGCATCAGGGTCTTTAAATGAGTCAATTCTTTGCATCAGGTGGCCAAAGTATTGGAGTTTCAGCTTCAGCATCAGTCCTTCCAATGAATATTCAGGACTGATTTCCTTTAGGATGGACTGGTTGGATCTCCTTGCAGTCCAAGGGACTCTCAAGAGTCACCACAGTTCAAAAGCATCAATTCTTCAGTGTTCAGCTTTCTTTATAGTCCAACTCTCACATCCGTACAAGACTACTGGAAAAACCATAGCTTTGACTAGACGGACCTTTGTTGATATAATGTCTGCTTTTTAATATGTTGTCTAGGTTAGTCATAACTTTTCTTCCAAGGAGTAGGCATCTTTTAATTTCATAGCTGCAGTCACCATCTGCAGTGATTTTGGAGCCCCC
>SJYV01030286.1:52689-65818 GCA_006410875.1 Neotragus pygmaeus | reverse complement strand
GTTTAAGTTTTCTGAGAACAGTGCCAGGATCAAAAAAGAAGGTGCCAGCTGAACTGCAAACAACAAACAGTGCCCTGCTTTCACTTTTGCTAATAGCTGAGATGTAGCAGGAGCACATCCCGTACCGGCCACTTTTATTTATTTTTATTTACTTGTGTCTGCGCCTGGTGGCATATGGAATCGTAGTTCCCCAACCATGAATGGAACCTGTGCACTCTGCATTGGAAGTGTGAAGTTTTCATGACGAGACCACCAGGGAAGTCCCTGGCCACTTTTATGTATTTTAAATAATTATGTGATTTTATTTAATCCTCTCGATAGCTCTGGGAGGTCTGCATTCTTCATTGGATAGGTGGGAAACCAAAGCTCGGAGAGGCTCAGTAAGCTGCCTGAGTTCACATAGCTGGTACGTGTAGAGGCACGGCTCCACTTCCTTCTTGCAGCTGACTGCCTGTGGGCCGCAGCCTGGCCCACACAGTTGTCCCCAGGGAACGCCCTCTGGTAAAGTGACCCAGACTTAGGGGTCCAGGCTCTGCTTAGGCCATGTTCCCCGGGCTCCTTTAGTGATTCTCCTGCAGCAAACAGACACGAAAGACTGTGTCCAGGATGAGGCTGCCACCGAGATGGGGAGGCTATGAGGACAAGCTGATGAGCTGTGACCCATACATGAGACAGATGAGACCTGTGTCATCATTGCTGAAAACCTGAGCTCTGTTCCCTGGTGCAAAACAGAAGTATGGAGAAAGAGCTTCGGAGGCTTTGAAAAGAGAAGCTTTATCACTTTGTGCAGCAAAGGGGGCTCCTGGCAGGTCCCGGGCAGGCCTGCAAGACCATGCCTTCCTTCCTGGGAATGAGGAAGGGGTCTTGTAGATTCAGGGTGGGAGATAAGGATCAGGGCTGATGTGGTCTTGCTGTCTTCTTTCCTCAGATGCTGGCTGAGATCACTAGGGCCAGCGTCGGGTGGCTCCGGAATAGGTTCTGGTGATCCCCAAAGTTGTCGTTTCATGACTTTCTTTCTGGAATGAAGAATGCCCACAAAGGAAAGGGGTGCTAGGAAGTATTGTCTTGGAGAAGTAAACACCAGGTCATAGTACAACTTTAGCCAGAGGGCAGTCATTTTCAGAGTGCAGTTCAGTAAGAAAGAGAGGGGAAAATAACATCTACAGGAGACCAGCTGAATGGGCAGAAGGAATAAGGGCTGAGGAATGGGTAATATAATGGGGATGCCTCAACTAGTTTATACTACAGCATCACCTAACGAACCAAGATGGGGGAGTGAGAAGGACCAGAGCTGTCTTGGTTGACCTTTGTCAATTAGTTCTTAATCTTGTTGTACAGGTTGTTGTGGGTTTTTTTTTTTTTTGTAATAAAAAGACCATCTACATTAGTCTGCTAGGACTGCCATAATAAAGTACCACACATAGTCATTTTTTCCGTAGTTCTGGTGGTTGGAAGTCCAAGGTCAAGTGTCAGAAGGGTTGGTTTTTCCTGAGGCCTCTCTTCTGTGGCTTGTGGACAGCTGCCTTCTCCCTGTGTCTTCACACGGCCCTCCCTTTGCATGTCTGTGTCCAATTATTCTCTTCTAGTAAAGGCAGCAGCAGCAATAAAGGCTTTAGCCATATTAGGGACTTCCCTGGCAGTCCAGTGGTTAAGACGAAGCACTTGTGATGTCAGGGTTCAATCCCTGATTGGAGAACCTAAGGTCCCACATGCTGTAGGGTGCAGCAAAAAAAGAAAAGAAAAAAAAAGGCTTTAGACATATTGGGTTAGGGCCACTATAGACTTCACCTGCATTTCAGGAGACCTGGGTTCGATCCCTGGGTTAGGAAGATCCCCGGAGGAGGAAATGTCAACCCACTCCAGTATTCTTGCCTGCAAAATTCCATGCACAGAGGAGCCTGATGGGCTATAGTCCATGGGGTCACAAAGAGTCAGACATAACTGAGAGACTAACACTTTCCAAAGACTTTGTTTAACTTTAATCATCTCTTAAAACTTTAGTCATCTACAAACAGTCACATTCTGNGGGGGCAATTTAATCTCTGGTTCCTCTGCTTTTTCAAAACCCATCTTATATATCTGGAAATTATTGGTTTATATATTGTTGAAGCCTTGCTTGAAGGATTTTGACAATTACCTTCTAGCTTGTGAAATGAGTGCAATTTTGTTGTAGTTTAAATATTATTTGTCAGTACCCTTATTTGGGATTAGAATGAAAACTGACCCTTTTGAATTCTTTGACCACTGCTGAGTTTTCCAGATTTACTAGAATTTCAAATACAGCACTTTAACAGCATCATCCTTTAGGATTTAAAATAGTTCAGCTGGAATTCCATCACTTCCAATAGCTTCTTTCATAGTAATGCTGTATAAGGCTCTCTTGACTTCACACTACAGGCTATAGGTGAGGGATCACACCATCGTGGTTATCAGGGGCATTAAGATCTTTTTTGTAGAGTTATTTTCTGTATTCTTGCCCCCTCAGCTTACTATCTTACACTTCTGTTAGGCCTATACCATTCTGTCATCTAGTGTGTCCATCATTGCATGAAATGTTCCTTTGGTGTTTCTAATTTTCTTTTTCTTTTTTTTATCATTCAAACAAGTTTATTGAGTATTCTTTTTTTAAATTAATTAATTTATTTTTTAACTTTTACTTTACAATACTCTATTTGCTTTAGAGATCTCTAGTCTTTCCTATTCTACTGTTTTCCTTAATTTCTTTGCACTCATCATTTAAGAAAGCTTTCTTATCTCTCCTTGCTTTTCTTTGGTACTCTGTATTCAGATGGATATATCTTTCTTTTTCTCCTTTGCCTTTCATTTATCTTCTTTTCTCAGCTATTTGTAAGGCCTCCTCAGATAACCATTTTGCATTTTTAATCTATTTTTCTTGGGCATGGTTTCAATCATCATTTCCTGTACAGTGTTACGAACTTCCATCTGTAGTTCTTCAGGTACACTGTTTATCAGATTTAATCCCTTGAATCTATGTGTCATTTCCACTGTATAATCATAAGAGATTTTATTTAGGTCATACCTAAATGGCCTAGTAGTTTTGCCTACTTTCTTCAATTTAAGTCTGAATTTTGAAATAAGGTGTTCTTGAGCTATAGTCAGCTCCCAGTCATGTTTTTGATGACTGACTGTATACCGCTTCTTCATATTTGGTTGCAATGAATATAGTTAATTTCATTTTGGTATTGACAATCTGGTGACATACGTGTGTAGAGTCGTTTCTTGTGTTGTTGGAAGAGGGTGTTTGCTATGACCCAGTGTGTTCTCTTGGCAAAACTGTTAGCCTTTCTCTGGCCTCATTTCCTTATTTATATATAGTATGAATAAAGGTGATCTCATTGTGTATGAGTTTTGGGGAAGCGTGATGTTGTGTGAGAGGGAATAAGAAAATGTGTGTCAAGCAAAGAGTAGATACCAAATAAAGCATGAATGTTGCTTTTGTTATAATTACGGATAATAAATTTAGTACTATGTCAAATTAATTAATAGATAAAAAAAATGGCCTACCCTGGTGGCTCAGATTGCAAAAAATCTACCTGCAAAGAAGGAGACCTGGGTTCAACCCCTGGGTTGGGAAGATCTCCTGGAGAAAGAAACAGCTATCCACTCCAGTATTCTGGTTTTGAAAATTCCATGGACAGAGGAGCCACATAAGCTACAGTCCATGGGGTCACAAAGAGTCAGACAGGACTATAATTAAATGAAATAAATTTAAATGAATTTAGTACTTGAATAAATTAATAGATACAAAAATAGTCTGTAATATATAAAAATAGTTTATAATATATAAAATAGTTCTTAATATATTAAAATATGATTAAGAATGTCGTTAAAATGTGGCTGTGCAAAAATTTTGTCACATTTGTTGTTTTCCAAACCAAGGGTCAATAACAAAATTGTTTAACATATATGGATCCTACAAGGTTATACCGCGAATAAATGAGGTAAATGTTATTTATTATTATTATTACCATTTCTCAGTATTTTGATTCACTTAATGAGTGTAACTCATGTAGACACATCACAATCTAACTTGGCCACATTTTATGAACCCATTGCTTTAATCATTTCAAAATACATGAGATGTTTATCATATTCTCTTCATTCTATTTTAAAGTGAAGCTTTAATAATCACTGATCCACTTTTCTCGAAGTTTACAAATATCACTTGTGGATGGTTTGTTACAATGTATTTTTTATTGTTTCTTTCAATTGTGTTTTATTTTATGCCACTAAAACATTGGCAGATGTCATGGATTGAATGTTCATGTTTCCCCTAAAATTCATTTATTAAAATTCAACCCATTAATGTGATAATATGAGGAGATAGGGCCTTTGGAAAGTAATTAGGATTAGATGAAGTTATGAAAGTGGAATTCTAAAGAATGAAATTCTTACAAGGATCACAAGAAAATTGCTTCCCTTCTTCACTCTCTGTCTTTTAAAAATACCATCCCCTCACCTCCCAACATCGGGGAAGGCAATGGCACCCCACTCCAGTACTCTTGCCTGGAAGATCCCATGGATGAAGGAGTCTGTTAGGCTGCAGTCCATGGGGTCGCTAGGAGTCAGACACGACTGAGCGACTTTATTTTCATTTCTCACTTTCATGCATTGGAGAAGGAAATGGCAACCCATTCGTCTTCTTGCCTGGAGAATCCCAGGAACAGAGGAACCCAGTGGGCTGCCGTCTATGGGGTCGCACAGAGTCGGACACGACTGAAGCGACTTAGCAGCAGCAGCATCTCCCAACATTATTTTTCTACTTGATTATTGCCTGTTTGATTTCCCTGACTCAAGTCATATGTCATTTTCTCCCTAAAGGCTATTGTTTTTCACTTGGATATTAATTGAGCCCAAGTGGATCTTAAGTGTTATTTATAATGAAGATCAGCTACGGTTTGGTAATTACCTTACTGCTGCTGCTGCTAAGTCGCTTCAGTCGTGTCTGACTCTGTGCGACCCCACAGACGGCAGCCCATTGGGCTCCATCATCCCTGGGGTTCTCCAGGCAAGAACACTGGAGTGGGTTTCCATTTCCTTCTCCAATTACCTTACTAAATCCCTTTAAGTGCTTAGAATAGTAGGTTTATTTCAAGTAATTATGGGCTTATACTTCACATATTACCAAAGTAGTGCTGAAAATTCATCAAGCTAGGTTTCAACAGTACATGAATTGAGAACTTCCAGGTGTACAAGCTGGATTTAGAAAAGACAGAGGGACCAAATTGCCAACATTGTTGGATAATAGAAAAAAGCTAGAGAATTCCAGAAAAACATCTGCTTCTGCTTCCTTGACTGTGCTAAAGCTTTTGATTGTGTATATCACAACAAACTGGAAAATTCTTCAAGAAATGGGAATCTAGACCACCATACCTGCCTTTTGTGAAACGTGTATGCAGGTTAAGAAGCAACAGTTAGAACCAGAGATGGAAAAATGGACTAGTTCAAAATTGGGAATGGAGTACATTAAGGCTGTATACTGTTACCCTGCTTATTTAACTTATATGTGGAGTACATCATATGAAATGCCAAGCTGGATAAAGCACAAGTTGTAATCAAGATTGCTGGAAGAAGTATCAATAACCTCAGATAGACAGATGAAACCACTCTTAAGGCAGAAAGCAAAGAATTAAGGAGTCTCTTATTGAAGGTGAAAGAAGAGAGTGAAAAACTGGCTTAAAACTAATGAACAACACCACATTAGATCCTGTTACATCATGCCAAATAGATATGGAAACAATGAGAACAGTGACAGACTTTATTTTCTTGGGCNGAAAGCAAAGAATTAAGGAGTCTCTTATTGGAGGTGAAAGAAGAGAGTGAAAAACTGGCTTAAAACTAATGAACAACACCACATTAGATCCTGTTACATCATGTCAAATAGATATGGAAACAATGAGAACAGTGACAGACTTTATTTTCTTGGGCTCCAAAATCACTGCATACGGTGATTGCAGCCATAAAATTAAAAGACACTTGTTCCTTGGAAGAAAAGTTATGACAATCCTAGACAGCAGATTAAAGCAGAGACATCACTTTGCCAACAAAGGTCTGTATAGTCAAAGCTATGTTTTTTCCAGTAGTCATGTATGGTTATGACAGCTGGACAATAAAAAAGGCTGAGCATTGAAAAATTGATGCTTTTGAACTGTGGTCTTGGAGAGGACTCTTGAAAGTCCCTTGGACTGCAAGGTGATCAAAGCAATAAATCCTAAAGGAAATCAATCCTGAATATTCATTGGAAAGACTGATGCTAAAGCTGAAGCCCCAGTACTTTGGTCACCTGATGGGGAGAGGTGACTCATTGGCAAAGACCTTGACACTGAGAAAGATTGAGGGCTGGAGGATAAGGGAATGATGGAGGAGGAGACAGCACCACTGTCTCAATGGACAGGAGTCTGAGCAAGCTCCAGGAGATGGTGAAGGACAGGGAAACCTGGAAAGCTGCAGTCCATGGGGTTACAAATAGTCAGACAGAACTGAACAACTGAACAGCTGAAGCCTGTTGTTGTGGGCTTATATATTTTTGGTGTTTGGGAAGCAGAGTTCAGGAAAGTAGCATTCAGATTGCTGCAGGACTCATAGGGAACACGCTACTGAAGGTTTCTTCTGCTTATAGCACCAATACGCATGGTACTCAAAAGGAGACTGTGGTTTAGCAAGAAATACAAACTTCATCTAAATAAGAGCTGTTTTATAAATTATCATATTGAAAAATCAAGAATTCCCACATCAACAACAGAAGTAGTTTCTAAAGCCCTTTTTAAGCTATACTCTTCAATAAAGAGAAGTCTAAAATAAAACTATGCTCTAATAATGGCCAAGAACAAATATTTGGAAAGTCTTTCCCAGGTAATGGATTAACCTTGGCTGGTACTTTTCAACAGCAAACATAAAAAATGTATTTCTGAATCACTTTTGGTGGATTATTTTTCAATAAGATAATTGAAGTTGTTACTTTCTTTCTCAGAAACCAAATTAGAGCAAGGTTCTTTTTATGATCGTCTCCCCATACACAGACACCCTGTCCCTGAGTAACTATGGAAAATATATAGTTCTTTCTAAGCATTTTTCATTTTGAATGTTTATTATTTAATTATAAATTGTTTTCTTCTAATTTCTTCTTCATATTACATTTCAAAGTAGAAATGAAGAATGTTGTTCTAATTCTAGAAGTGTGTAGACAGAAATATATCTTTTGATAAAAAGAAGCAATGAAGACTAAATAATTTGTATGAAATTCTTTGTTAATTAGAATGTAAAAGTTCCATTGATATGCTTGTTTCTGTAGTTGTTCTAAAATTATGTTTCTTAGGTCCACTTTCTCAAACATATTTAAGAATAATGATAGCAAAGGTATTCTTATTTTTATTTCTATACTCCAATCACCCAAGCAGACTTTGAAACATATTAGACGCTCAATGTATACTTATTGTTAAACTATTTCTTAATCTGATAATATCAAAAAATTACTTTCCTCATCTGTTAAAGGGTAATTCTATAGTANAGAATAATGATAGCAAAGGTATTCTTATTTTTATTTCTATACTCCAATCACCCAAGCAGACTTTGAAACATATTAGACGCTCAATGTATACTTATTGTTAAACTATTTCTTAATCTGATAATATCAAAAAATTACTTTCCTCATCTGTTAAAGGGTAATTCTATAGTAGATCATTAATATTTGGAGAGATTTAGTTAGCAAAAAATAAGTTTATCACATGATTTGACATGTAATAGTAGCTTAGTAAATGCAGGTATATTCTCAATGGCTTGATTCTGGAGAACATGAATTCTTAACTCCCTGGCATCATTATACACCTACTGAAAAATTTTTTATAATCCTAGAATCCCAGTTCTATTGAGGGCATTAACTTTCTGTGTCGGACTCTTTTCAGATTTGGCATTGGCATTTTCATTTCATAATCCCTTACTTTTGTAGTGATTCTTTTTTGTGTTTTGTTTTGGTTTAGAACATATCTTTTTTTTTTTTTAACTGAAAAAAAATGACATATCTTTTATTAAACAATAGTACATAAGTTATGTTTTTCCATTTGGGTAACTGTCTCCTGACATCATCACAACATTTGAAAGGGAAAAAATGTTATTAATCAATTGAAAGTAAAATCCGTTTTCTTGGGGTTGAAAAAAAACCTTTTTCCTACGACTAATATAACAAAAGAATGTATAAGGAAGAATCAACATTTGCATGGCTGGGTAATGAATGTTGTTATTCAAGCACAAAGCAAGAATGGCCTGTTAGAATTCTCTAAACAACTATATATTCCAAAATAGTATGTCCACTTTATTAACGTGTTCAAGCAGCAGCCAAATCAGCCTGGCTGAGAACTCTTTTCCGATGCACTAATTTCAGCCTGTAGAAAGCTCATCTGAAGACATTCTAAAATAAAAATCTTCCACTGAAATTGTACCTTAAACAGAAGTCATGACTATGACCTTAACAAAGATGAACTTTACTCTTGATTCTTAAGTTCTTCAAAAAACAAACAAACAAACAAAACAAAACAAAACAAAACCACTGTTGTATAAAGCACAATGAGTCACCACTTGTCAAAGCTGAAAAAAAAATTGTGATACAACTATTTCACAAATAATCTGCTAACTAAAATTTTAGGTTATTAGAACCAATTATTTTCTTCAGAATATTTAAACAGATTAGCTCAGAACAAATAAAAGGAAACAAACTTCCAATTAATTTGCATTTTCCCCCTCTTTTTTTTACTTTTTACCTGCTTCTGGTCTGGAGATAATAGTCAGTCAGATGGGGAGGAGGTAGATAGAAAGACAGCGTGTAGACTACAGGTGAGTCCATCTTACAGATGATAAACTGGCCACAGCAATGTTATTTCAACTAAAGCATTTTAATTCTGTCTAAAGGTTCAGAAATTATAAGCTTGAAGTTCAGGAAGTGCATAGTATCCTCTAGGATACTGACAAATCATTTATAACAATATTTGGACAATAGATATAGTGTTAACTATTATATAACAGAAAGCATTCCTAGTTAAAGTTTTCCGAGGTATTTTCATGAGAAACAAATTATCTAGGATATTAATGGGGAAATGTTAATGGGAAATCATAAGGACAAGTAAGTTAGGGAATAATCTAAATGGTTTGTTTTTTATGAGAGCTTATAACAAGAAAATCTGAACTATAAGTCCCCAAGAAAGGGTTATGATAAGCAGTTTCCAATTCTTATGCATACAGTGATATGAATATTCTGTAGAACATACTACTGATGATTGTTGTTAATATGTAAGCACATGGCATCACACTATATATTCTAGAATGGTCAGCATTTTTTTGTGTCTCCTCTGCAGTTGGTATTAAATTTTAAGGCAGAAATTAGGTTTATATCCCTGTCTCCCACAATATTGTGGGTAAGAATCTATTAAAAGAAATGGAGTAGCCATCATAGTCAACAAAAGAGTCCAAAATGTAGTAGTTAGATGCAATCTCAAAAACAACAAAATGATATCTGTTCGTTACCAGGGCAAACAATTCAATATTCCAGTAATCCAAGTCTATGTCCCAAACAGTAATGCTGAAGAAGCTGAAGTTGGGTGATTCTATGAAGACCTACAAGACTTCCTAGAATAAACACCCAAAAAATATGTCCTTTTCATTATAGGGGACTGGAATGCAAAAGTAGGAAGTCCAGAGACACCTGGAGTAACATGTAAATCTCGTCTTGGAGTACAAGATGAAACAGGGAGAATACTAACAGAGTTTTGTCAAGAGAACGCACTGGTTGTAGCAAACATCCACTTCAAACAACACAAGAAAAGATTCTACACATGGGCATCATCAGATGGTCAAACCTAAAATCGGACTGATTATATTCTTTGCAGCAAAAGATGGAGAAGCTCTATACAATCAGCAAAAACAAGATTATGGCTCAGATCATGAAATCTTTATTGCAAAATTCAGACTTAAATTGATGAAAATAGGGAAAATCCCATCCATTCAGATATAACCTAAATTAAACCCCTTATGATTATACAGTGGAAATGAGAAACAGATTTAAGGGATTAGATCTNACAAGATTATGGCTCAGATCATGAAATCTTTATTGCAAAATTCAGACTTAAATTGATGAAAATAGGGAAAATCCCATCCATTCAGATATAACCTAAATTAAAAGCCTTATGATTATACAGTGGAAATGAGAAACAGATTTAAGGGATTAGATCTGATAGACAGAGTACCTGATGAACTATGGACAGAAGTTCGTGGCATTGTAAAGAAGGCAGAGATAAAGACTATCCTCAAGGGGGGAAAAAAAAAAAAAAAGCAAAATAGGTGTCTGAGGAAGCCTTACAAATAGCTGTGAAAAGAAGATAAGTGAAAGGCAAAGAAGAAAAGAAAATATATACCCATTTGAATGCAGAGTTTCAAAGAATAGAAAGGAGAGTTAAGAAAGCCTTCTTCAGTGATCAGTGCAAAGAAATAGAGGAAAACAGTAGAATGGAAAAGACTAGAGATCTCTTCAAGAAAATTATGGGGTGGGAGGTGGGAGGCGGGGTCAGGATTGGGAGCTCGGATACACCCGTGGCAGATTCATATTAATGTACGGCAAAACAAATACAGTATTGTAAAGTAAAATAAAATTTAAAAAAAAAAGAAAATTAGTGATTAAAGAAAATATTTCAGGCAAAGACAGGCACAATAAAGGTCAGAAATGATATGCATCAAACAGAAGCAGAAGATATTAAGAAGTGGTGACAAGAATACACAGAAGAACTATACCAAAAGATCTTCATGACCCAGATAAATGTGATACTGTGATAACTCACCTAGAGCCAGACATCCTGAAATTCAAGTGGGCCTAAGGAAGCATGATTATGAACAAATCTAGTGGATGTGATGAAATTCCAGTTGAGTTATTTCACATCCTAAAAGATGATGGTGTTAAAGTGCTGCACTCATTATGCCAACAAATTTGGAAAACTCAGCAGTGGCCACAGGACTAGAAAAGATCAGTTTTCATTCCAATCCCAAAGAAAGACCATGCCAAAGAATGGTCTAATTACCATACAGTTGCACTCATCTCACAAGCTCGAAAAGTAATGCTCAAAATTCTCCAGGACAAACTTCAAAATTGAATGAACAGTGAATTTCCAGATATCCGAGCTGTATTTAGAAAAGGCAGAGTAACCAGAGATTAAATTGCCAACATGCATTGGATCATCAAAAAAGCAAGAGAGTTCTGGAAGAAATATCTACTTCTGTTTTATTGACTATGTTAAACTTTGGATTATGTGTGTGAATCACAACAAACTATGGAAAATTCTTCAAGAGACCTGCCTCTCGAGAAATCTATATGCAGATCAAGAAACAACAGTTAGAACTTGACATGGAACAACAAATTGTTTCCAAATTAGAAAAGGAATACGTCAAGGCTGTATATTGTTACCCCAATTATTTAACCTATATGCAGAGTTTTATGTGAAATGATGGGCTTGATGAACCCAAGTTGCAAGCAAGATTGCCAGGAGAAATATCAATAATCTCAGATATGCAGATGACACCACTCTTATGGTAGAAAAAGAAGAAGAACAAAAGAACCTCTTGATGAAAGTAAAACGGGAGAGTGAAAAAGTTGGCTTAAAACTCAGCATTCAGAAAACTAAGATCATGGCATCTGGTCCCATCACTTCATGGCAAATACAAGGGTAAACAATGCAAACAGTGATGGACTTTATTTTCTTGGGCTCCAACACCACTGCAGATGGTGACTGCATCCTTGAAATTAAAAGACACTTACCACTGGAAGAAAAGCTATGACCAACCTAGACAGCATATTACCTAGACAGACTGACAAAGGTCTTTCTAGTCAAAGCTATGGGTTTTCCAATAGTCATGTATGGATGTGAGTGTTGGACTATAAATAAAGCTGAGCACTGAAGAACTGATGCTTTTGAACTTTGTTGTTGGAGAAGACTCTTATATTTCTCTTGGAAGCAAGGAGATCAAAGCAGTCAATCCTAAAGGAAATCAGTCCTGATTATCCGTTGGAAGGACTGATGCCTAAGCTCCAATACTCTGGCCACCTGGTGCAAATAACTGACTCATTGGAAAAGACCCTGATTTGGGAAAGATTGAAGGAAGAAGAAAGGGACAACAGAGGATGAGATAGTTTGACGGAATCACTGACTCAAGGGACATGATTTTGAGCAAGCTTTAGGAGTTGGTGATGGACAGGGAAGCCTGTCCTGCTGCAGTCCATGGGGTCACAAATAGTCAGACCTGACTGATCAACTGAATTGAATTCCTACTATGGTGTTTAGCACACTCTCAGTACTTAATAATTGATTAAGGAATTTACAAACTATTGAATGGGCAGATAAGTGAATGGATGAGTAATGCCTGTTCAATAGGGGTAAGCTAAGTATATGTTCTCTAGAATTAAGACTGGGTGCAAGCCTTGGCTCTTCTATATAAATTATGTAAATGGAGTGCACTTCTTTTCATCTTCAAACCTGAGATAACATTGCCTACCAACCACATATGATTTCTATGAGAATTGTATGAAATATTATGTGTGTGTGTGTGTGTGTGTGTGTGTGTGTGTGATGTTTGTGTGTGCTCAGTTGTATCCAACTCTTCGTAATACCAAGAATTGTAGTCTGCCAGGCTTCTCTGTCTGTGGGATTCCCAGGCAAAAACACTGGAGCAGGTTGCCATTCCTTTCTCCAGGGTATTTCCTGACCTAGTGATTGAAACCACATTCCTCGAGTCTGCTGCATTGGTAGTCAGGTTGTTTTCCACCTGAGAAGTCCAATTATATCTATTCATGTTTCTAAAAACAGTGTCAGTACATAATTAAGAACATAACAGGCAGAAAGGCTAGGGGTCTCCAAACGGAAGAAACAAGCTACAAGTGCCAGACATGTGTTATCTCTCTCTTAAGCATCAGGAGGAAACAAACTACAAGTGTTAGCTTTCTTTCCTTTCTCTATACAAATTTTAAAACAGGTTTCTTTTTTTTTTTTTATCCCTATACTTTATTTATTTTTTATTTTTTTTTCTTGCATATTTTTATTTTTTTATTTTTATTTTTTTTACTATCTTATTTTATTTT
>SJYV01030286.1:37359-49588 GCA_006410875.1 Neotragus pygmaeus | reverse complement strand
TTTTTTTTTTTTGGAAGGAATGATGCTAAAGCTGAAATTAGAGTACTTTGGCCACCTCATGCAAAGAGCTGACTCATTGGAAAAGACTCTGATACTGGGAGCAATTGGGGGTAGGAGGAGAAGGGGAGGATGAGATGGCTGGATGGTATCACTGACTCAATGGATGCGAGTCTGAGTGAACTCAGGGAGTTGGTGATGGACAGGGAGGCCTGGCGTGCTGCGATTCATGGGGTCGCAAAGAGTCAGACACTACGGAGTGACTAAACTGAACTGAACTGAACTGATATTCAATTAAAACCTACTCTGTGTAAGCTAAGATGTTCAAATGTTTGATGAGTTACAACACAGCAAACTTAAGCATGTATAATATGATATCTGTAAAAATATTTAATCTTGGTGGCATTATGTTAATCTATATGATCAGAAATATATGTGTGTATATATATACACACACACACATTTCCCAGATAGTTTTCAACTGGTAAAGAATCCACTTGCAATATAGAAGACCCTGCATTGCTTCAATTCCTGGGTCAGGAAGATCTGCTGGAGAAGGGATAGTGTACCCATTCCAGTATTCTTAGGCTTGCCTGGTTACTCAGATGGTACTGAATCTGCCTGCAATGTGGAAGACCTGGGTTCAATCCCTCGGTTGGGATGATATCTTGGAGAAGGGAATGGTTATCCACTCCAGTATTCTGGTCTGGAGAATTCCATGGCCTGTGTAGTTCATGAGGTTGCAAAGTGTCGGACATGACTGGGATACTTTCACTTCATTATATGATCAGATTCCTCCATGGAGGAATGTTATGTCTGATTTAATAATGTTCAGTGTTACTCATTGCATTAAATATAAAAGGAGTATTCTATAACATACAGGAAGAATTTTGAAATGGAGATTTTAACCTAGTGTCTGCAATGTTTATTTTTCCTAATCTTTAGGATGTGGACAAATGTTCCTACATGTGTTCTAGATATATTGATTTTGCTCCAGGACAGACAAAGATCTGACTTTATTCATTGTGTAAGTGATAATCAATCCATAATGATGCTTCTAATCCTTCTGACACTAACTGAAATGTATAAAGAGTTAGCCTCCTGATAAAAGTTTTATAGGTTAGGGCAGCTATTGTAATGTTTCTTCTGGTAGCTATTAAAAGCACTGAAAGTCTTTCAACATATGCATGACAAACAAAATATGTGTTTAAATTGATACTACAAAGTGTCATATGAAGTATGGCTTACCATGGGCAGTTAAAAGTTGATGCAGAACATGAAGCTAATGCCTGAAGTGACTTCAGAGCTCCTTTGCAAAGTTTTACCATGGAATTAACTTAGAAGCCTGTGTACAGGCATGAAAATTGGTATTTCCTCACACTAATTTATAGGAAATATGAAATTAAGTGAAAAGCAGCTTTTACATAACTGGCTATCTGAGAAATCAAGAAAATTCTTTCAAGTTAAGTAGGAGGAATTCAGAAAGACCTGGGTTTTAAACCTAACTCTACTGTTGTATGGATATGCAAAATGAGACTTAGCCACTGGCTACCTCAGTTTTCCACATCTGTCACAAGAGGCTTTATTGTGAAGAGATTAAGGAAATTAATTCTGGCACAAGACTGCTAGAGTTTGAAGCCCAGTGGCTCTGCATACTGACATTGTAGATATGCATATTTATCTTCTTTGCATTGTTGTTTAATCACCTATTGTATTGCTAATTTTTCCTAGGGATGCCATAAGAAAATACCAGAGAATGGTTGGCTTAAACAACATAAATTTATTTTCTTATAATTCTGAAGTCTGAACATCCAAGGTTAAATTGTCATCAGATTTGGTATCTTCTGATGCCTCTCTTCTGGCAAATGACTTCCTTCTCAGTGTTATCAGAAAGTAGGTTTCTGCCTCATCACAGAAAGAATTCAGAGACAAGTCATGGTAGGGTAGGGGGAGGTACTTAATAACCTATCGTACTCTCTCAAAGGGAGAGTAGAAAGACTCAGGTGAACAGTTGTCCTGAGTTTCTGTGGCAAATTGACTATATCTGTCATGAAAATGAATGGGTGGAATATTCATTTAAGAGGGAGGGGTTTGGGGTTGTATTCCATGATTTTCATTCCAGCTCTACCTTCACAAGGGGAGGAGGGATTTATGCCCTTGTTTAATCTTGATCAACAGGGTAATGGTGTGAGGGCATGATGGGGACTTCTTACCTGCAAGGGTAATTTTTATCATAATGAAGGAAAAAATATCAAAAGGTTACTTTCAGATGTCCAAGATTCCCATCTTTTCTTGCCTTTCTCCCGGATGCTTGTCATCACAAAATGTTTGGTTTCCTGTCAGTCTGGAGAGTCTTGCTTTTCTTTGCCCAAGAATCCTCTTTTTCAAGGGAGAGGTATAGTTTGCTGCCATTAGGCCAGGCCCTCCTTTCTCTGTTCATATCTAGCTATCTGTCTGCTTTGACATTTGTGTCCTCATATGGGATATTTTTCTGTGTGCCCCTTTTATTTCTCTTTGTATCCAAATTTCCTCTTCTGAAAGAATATCATTCAGATTGCTTAAGTGATCACTCTAGGGGCTTCATTTTAATAGTTCTATCTCGAAATACAGTCACATTCTAAGATACTGGCATTTAGAGCTTGGATGTATGGATTTTGAGGAGAGACACAATTCAGCTCATGACACTTGTAAAAATGAGAAAAACAATGCATTATCTCTCATAGAGAGAAACAAATGAATTGACATGTATAATGGCTTAAAGCAGTGTCAAACAATAAGTACTCAATATATGTTACCCATTATTGTTATGGTATTTCACTTTGGACAAGTAAACTAATCTTTATAAGCCTTGTTAAAATAGAAATTAATAATGGTACCTAATAGAGTTTTCATGCATGGATCATGCAGGTAAAATACTTAGCTAAGTGCCTGGCTTATCATTAACTCTGAATAAAGGTTAATAAATGTTAGTATTATTGTTATAGCTATTGTTGCTATGTGTACCAAATATCTGTTCTTTTTGTTTCATATTACTTATTAAAATTATGTTTGGGGTATGTATTATTCCATATATTTAGTATATGAATAACCTGAATTTCAAAGCACAATGAATTTATCCAAGTTTGCATAGCCCATAGATGGCAAAATCATGATTTAACTCTGACTAACTAAAATCTTTCAGAATTTTCCACAGTTTATTGGGATCCACACAGTCAAAGGCTTTGGCATAGTCAATAAATCAGAAATAGATATTTTTCTGGAATCTCTTGCTTTTTCAGTGATCCAGCAGATGTTGACAATTAGATCTCTGGTTCCTCTGCCTTTTCTAAAACCAGCTTGAACATCTGGATGTTCATGGTTCACGTATTGCTGAAGCCTGGCTTGGAGAATTTTCAGCATTACTTTACCAGCATGTGAGGTGAGTGCAATTGTGCAGTAGTTTGAGCATTCTTTGGCCTTGCCTTTCTTTGGGATAGGAATGAAAACTGACCTTTTCCAGTCCTGTGGCCACTGCTGAGTTTTCCAAAGTTGCTGGCATAATGAGTGCAGCACTGTCACAGCATCATCTTCCAGGATTTGAAATAGCTCCACTGGAATTCCATCACCTCCACTAGCTTTGGTCATAGTGATGCTTTCTAAGTCCCACTTGACTTCAAATTCCAGGATGTCTGGCTCTAGGTGATTGATCACACTATCGTGATTATTTTGGTCGTGAAGATCTTTTTTGTAGAGTTCTTCTGTGTATTCTTGCCACCTCTTCTTAATATCTTCTACTTCTGTTAGGTCCATACCATTTCTGTCCTTTATCAAGCCAATCTTTGCATGAAATGTTCCCTTGGCGTCTCTAATTTTCTTGAAGAGATCTCTAGTCTTTCCCATTCTGTTGTTTTCCTCTATTTATTTGCATTGATCACCGAGGAAGGCTTTCTTATCTCTTCTTGCTATTCTTTGGAATTCTGCATTCAGATGCTTGTATCTTTCCCCTTCTCCTTTGCTTTCACTTATCTTCTTTTCACAGCTATTTGTAAGGCCTCCTCAGACAGGCATTTTGCTTTTTTGCATTTCTTTTCAATGGAGATGGTCTTGATCCCTGTCTCCTGTACAATGTCACGAACCTCATTCCATAGTTCATCAGGCACTCTAGCTATCAGATCTAGTGTATTCTGAAAGAGATGGGAGTACCAGACTACCTGACCTGCCTCTTGAGAAACCTATATGCAGGTCAGGAAGCAGCAGGTAGAACTATATGTGGAAAAACCAACTGGTTCCAAATAGGAAAAGGAGTACGTCAAGGCTGTATATTGTCACCCTGCTTATTTCACTTCTATGCAGAGTACATCATGAGAAATGCGGGGCTGGAAGAAGTACAATCTGGAATCAGGTTTGCCGGGAGAAATAGCAATAACCTCAGATATGCAGATGACACTACCCTTATGGCAGAAAGTGAAGAGGAACCAAAAAACTCTTGATGAAAGTGAACGTGGAGAGTGAAAAAGTTGGCTTAAAGCTCAACATTCAGAAAACGAAGATCATGGCATCTGGTCCCATCACTTCATGGGAAATAGATGGGGAAACTGTAGAAACAATGTCAGACTTTATCTTTTGGGGGGATCCAAAATCACTGGAGATGGTGACTATAGCCATGAAATTAAAAGACACTTACTCCTTGGAAGAAAAGTTATAACCAACCTAGATAGCATATTGAAAAGCAGAGACATTACTTTGCCAGCAAAGGTCCGTCTCGTCAAGGCTATGGTTTTTTCCAGTGGTCGTTTATGGATGTGAGAGTTGGACTGTGAAGAAAGCTGAGCACTGAAGAATTGATGCTTTTGAACTGTGGTGCTGGAGAAGATTCTTGAGAGTCCCTTGGACTGCAAAGAGATCCAACCAGTCCATTCTGAAGGAGGTCTGCCCTGGGATTTCTTTGGAGGGAATGATGCTGAAGCTGAAACACCAGTACTTTGGCCACCACATGCAAAGAGTTGACTCACTGGAAAAGACTCTGATGCTGGGAGGGATTGGGTGCTGGAGGAGAAGGGGACGACAGAGGATGAGATGCCTGGATGGCATCACTGACTTGATAGACATGAGTCTGAGTGAACTCCTGGAGTTGGTGATGGACAGGGAGGCCTGGCATGCTACGTTTCATGCGGTGACAAAGAGTCAGACACGACTGAGCGACTGAACTGAACTGAACTAAAATCTAAGGAAGCCCTAGGTGATACAGTAGTAAAAAAAAAAAAAAATCAGTCTGCCAATGAAAGATATATAGATATGGATCCCTAGGTTGGGAAGTTCTCCTGAAATAGGAAATGGCAACTCACTCCAGTATTCTTCCTTAGAAAGTTCAATGAACAGTGTAAGCCTAGCAGTGTACAGTCCATGAGGTCGCAAAGAGTCAGATGTGACTGAACACTCATGCACCATTAAAATCCAACAGTTTTTATATGTACAAATGAGTTTTTTTTAGTAAACAAATGAAGAGGAAAAAAATGCATACCACTATCTATCTCAGAAAATCAGATTAAATTGAACTCCTGGTACTTATTATTCCTAAATATGACTACCTGGTCATACTCAAGTGAATACTTTTTTGTATCTTCATTGTCACCCTCTCTATTTGCCTTTTCTAACTTTTATCAATAATTATCTTAGAACTTCATGATTATCTCTCTAATTCTCCTGGTAAACTGTAAGTTCCTGAAAGGTAAAGGCTATTTCTCATTTATTTTTCCAGAAAGCAGTGAACAAAGGCTTGTTTAGTTAATGAATGAATGAACTACAAATAAGACCACAACTCTGCAGTGTCCTCTTGATTATTCTTTTGTCTGTTTAATCATTAAAGATTACTAAAGATCGTTAAATGAAAATAATTATTAAAGAGGGGTCATTAAAGATTACAGAGTATCCCAATCCCTGCTCAATATTTCCAATTATCCTAATTTAAGCTATGTTTAAATTAGAATGTTGATATAAGACAAGGAAGAAATTCAAAATAGTTTTGCCACATTCAATAATTCTTCAAGATAGAACCTGCCCAGATTACTGCGCAACTGATATATTATACTTATTGTAGATCTGTTTTAGCTTACGGTCCAAGACCTTTTGCCAGAAACTGGAATCTCATAATAGGTTTGACTTGCTTTCTCCTCCAAGTGCACTTTACAAAAGTCACAAGGAAGCAGAGAATGGATATAATTTTCATGTATTCGAAGAAAAACAATATTAACCATGAATTTTCCACCTAAAATGATATGTTCCCATATGAATCAGCAAAATGCATATTTGAAATTTTAATTAAGACATCTGTTCTTATTAATGGTGAAGGAAATGACAACCCAATACAGTATTCTTGCCTGGGAAATCCCATGGATAGAGGAGCCTGGTGGACTATGATCCATATTGTTGCAAAAGATTCGGACACAACTGAGAAACTAAACAACAAAATTTCTTATTTATGGAGCTTCCAAAGGAAATATCAAGATTGGAAAGTTAACCTTAGTAAATTAGTTCTATGTAAAAATATAATCTTAATGGCTTTGGGGGAACAAAACAGGGTAAGGCAGAGATTTGGTGTCTTAAATATTGAAATATCTGTGAAATTTTGATCAGGCTCAGCATCTGTGTGGTAGCTGCTTTGTAAATAATGAGTGAGTTGGTGTAAATATATTGGAGAATGACAGCAAGAGTGATGGGTTTGGTGAGCCTGAATCAGTCATGCAAACAACAGATTCTGGACTAGAGATATAGAAGATAAATTTATCCTTGGGGTGGTTTCAACAGGAACATCTCTTTAAGAAGATTTAAGGACATTGCTTAAAGGACATTATTAACTCAAACCCCTCAAATTATCACATATTCAGGACTGAGTTATTATTGCAGCTGTTTCTCTATCTAATGGCTGCTGCTGCTGCTGTTAATCACTAAATTGTGTCCAACTCTTACCAGCCCCATAGACTGCAGACTGCCAGACTCCTATGTCCATAGGGTTTCCCAGGCAAGAATACTGGAGTGGGTTGCCATTTATTTCTCCAAGGGATCTTCCTGATCTTGGGATCAAACCTGAGTCTACTGCATTGGCAGGTGGATTCTTTACCACTGACTCACCAGGGAAGCTCTATCTAATGGGTTATGTCCAAATTACCTAAATAGCAAAAATAAATTCTCATTGCAAAACATTTCCAAAACCAAGGGTACTAACAGTTTCCTATGGAGTTTTAGAAGACCAATTTCTCCCTTGATCAAGAATAAAATGAAGACAGAGCAACATTTTTTTAAAATTTATTTATTCATTTTAAATGAAAGATAATTACAATAGTGTGATGCTTTTTGCCATACATCAACATGAATCAGCCACAGATACACATATGCCCCCTACATCCTGAAGCCCCCTCCCACCTCCTGTCCCTCCCTATCCCTCTGGGTTGTCCCAGAGCACTAGTTTTAGGTGCCCTGCTTCATAAATAGAACTTGCAAAGGTCATCTGTTTTACATATGGTAATGTATATGTTTCTATGCTATTCTCTAAAATAATCCCTCCCTTGACTTCTCCCACCAAGTCCAAAAAGGTGTTCTTTATGTCTGTGTCTCCTTTGTTGCCCTGCATGTAGAGTCATCAGTACTGTCTTCCTAAATTCCATATATTTGTGTTAATATGCAATATCCTGTCACAGAAGTGTCAACAAAAGCTTCACGTCATCTTGCTAAATTGTAGATTGTGAGTCATTTAGGATTGACCTTGGCCCTGACATTCTGCATTGCTAACAAGCTCTCAAATAATGTCAGTGAAACTGTGGGTGCCTGCTAAGTCATTTCAATCATATTCAACTCTTTGCAAATCTTTGGACCATAGCCTGCCAGACTCCTCTACCCAAGAGTTTGTCCAGGAATGAATACTGGAGTGGATTTCCATGCCCTCCTCCAGAAGATCTTCCCAACCCTGGGATCAAACCTGTGCCTCCTGAAGGTCCTGCATTGCAGGTGGATTCTTTACCAATGAGCCACGTGGGGATCCCTACCAATGATGCCAAGTGATCACAGAATGATACTCATTTTGAGTACGGTAGATCAAGATCATTCCAAATATTTTCCTATGTTTCATTGCTATAAAGAAGTTGCAAAAGTCCTTAAACCAAGCCAACTCATATGGCACCCGTTTAAAAAAAAAAAAAAAACTGCTTCTGAAATTTTCTTGAGAATACTTTTTTCCTACTCTTGAGCCACCTGATTTTTGGTCCTTATGATCTGGTTTAACTTACCTTGTATCGACTCATAGGGTTCAAAGACTGCAAGTTATACTCATCTTGTGTCTACTCTTTTTTTGATGAGTCATACTCCTGAGACTTCATATCAATATTTAGTTTACCTGTCCACTAATCTCTAATCACTGCTATAACTTTTTATTTTTTCAATTTTTATTTTTTTTTTTTACTTTATTTTACTTTACAATACTCTATTGGCTTTTCCATACATCAACATGAATCCACCACAGGTGTACACGAGCTCCCAATCCTGAATCCCCCTCCCACCTCCCACCCCACAACGTCTCTCTGGATCATCCCCGTGCACCAGCCCCAAGCATCCTGCATCCTGCATCGAACATAGACTGGCGCCTCGTTTCTTACATGATAGTATACATGCTTTAGTGCCATTCTCCCAAATCATCCCACCCTCTCCCTCTCCCTCAGAGGCCAAAAGTCCGTTCTATATGTCTGTGTCTCTTTTGTTGTCTCACAAGAGGAACACACTCAGGAACTCATTTCTTTTATTTTTCTTGTCTGTAGAAAGGGTCTCTTGCCCGGTTTCTTAGGGAAAAACAAATTAATTAACAATAACAATAACAACAACTATTACAACAACAAAAACCCAGCTGTCAAAAAGTACCAAACACCTTATATGAAACTATTGAAAAATATGGGAAGCTGTCATAAGCAGGTGGAAATAGGTTGCTCTGTTTTAATACCAAGCATATTGGAAGGGAAAGATGAATAATATCTGTAATATCTATTTCCATTAGACAATAAGCAACTTGGAAGAAGAAACACTATCATCTTTGACAATATCTAAAGAGTTTGACAGAAAATGAAGGTGGTTAGTATGATTTTTCTTTTAAGAGATTGAAAAAGAAATCATTGAAACAAAGGCTTGAGTTTTAACTCAATGTTCTCATCTATAAAAGGAGGGATGTAAATTTGCATAAGTGTTATGTAGTCCTTATGTAGTCTAAGTAAGATAATAGCCAGTGTTGCTGTTCAGTCACCCAGTCATATCTAACTGTGACTGTAGCACATGGATTGCAGCACACTAGGCCTCCCTGTCCCTCAAACTTTTCTTAATCTCATGTTCATTGTATCAGTGATGCCATCCAGCCATCTCATCCTCTGATGCCCTCTTCTTCTACCCTCAATTTTTCCCAGCATCAGGGATTATTCCAATGTCAGCTGTTCACATCAGGTGACTGAAATACTGGAGCTTCAACTTCAGCATTAGTCCTACCAATAAGTATTCAGGGTTGATTTCCTTTAAGATTTACTGATTTGATCTTGCTGTTCAAGGGACTCTCAGGAGTCTTCTTCAGCACTATAGTTTGAAGGCATAAATTCTTTGTCACTCTGCCTTCTTTATGACCCAATTTTCACAACAATTTATGACCACTGGGAAGACCATGTTCAACTCTTTGTGGCCCCATGGGCTGCAGAACACCAGGATTCCCTGTCCTTCACCATCTTCTGGAGTTTGCTTAAACTCATATTCATGGAGTCATCGATGCCATCCAACCATCTCATCATCTGTCACCCTCTTCTCCTCCCACCTTCAATCTTTTCCAGCATCAGTGTCTTTTCTAATGAGTCAACTCTTCACATCAGGTAGCCAAAGTATTAGAGCATCAGCTTCGGTATCAGTGCTTCCTATGAAGGCCATAGCCTTGACTATATGGATCTTTGTCAGCAAAGTGATGGCTCTGCTTTTCAAAACACTGTCTAGATTTGTCATAGCTTTCCTGCTGAGAAACAGTCGTCAGATTTCATGGCAGAGGTTACCATCCACAGTGATTTTAGTGTCCAAGAAGAGGAAATCTGTCACTGATTTCACCTTTTCCCCTTCTATTTGTCATGCCAGATGTCACAATCTTAGTGGTTTGTTTGTTTTTAGTATTTAATTTTAAGCTGTCTTTTTAAACTGTCTTCCTTCACTCTCTTCAAGAGGTTCTTTAGTTTTTCTTCACTGTCTGCCATTAGAGTGGTATCATCTGCATATCTGAGGTTTTTGATGCTTCTCTTGCCTATCTTGATTTTAGCTTGTAATTCATCTAGCTTGGCATTTCTTATGATGTGCTTAGATTAGATTAAATAAGCAGGGTGAAAGCAGAGATCCCAGTTGTACTCCTTTTTCCATCCTGAACCAAGCAATTGTTCCATACTGGAATCTAACTGTTGCTTGTTAACCAGCATACAGGTTTCTCAGGAAACAGGTAAGATGGCCTACTATTCCCAACTCTTCAAGAGGTTTTCATAGTTTGTTATAATCCACACAGTTAAAGGCTTTAGTGTAGATAGTGAAACCACATAGATGCTTTTTTCTGGAATTCCCTTGCTTTCTCTATGACCCAGTGAATGTTGGCAATTAGATCACTGGTTCCACTGTCTTTTCTAAACCTATGTTGGACATCAATATGTTCTTCGTTCATGTAATGCTGAAGCCTAGCATGCAAGTTTTTAAGCATGACCTTACAAGCCTGGGAGATAAGTACACTTATATGATGGTTTGAACACTCTTTAGTATGGCCCTTCTTCGGGTGAGGATTGATGTTTTCCACTTCTGTGACCACTGCTGGGCCTTCCAGATTTGCTGACATATTGAATGGAACACTTTGATAGCATCATCTTTTAGAGTTTTGAGTAACTCTCCTGAAATTCCTTCCATCCACTAACTTTATTGACAGCAGTATTTCTGCTATTACTTTAACTATTACAGTACGTTAAACTATAAAGCACTATGCACATGAAAGCAATTTTTATTATATCCATTATATATCTATTTATATTTGCTGTATATATTATAATATAATTGTACATAATATAATATTTAATTATTATATATAATGATATATATCATAATATACATAACGCATACATTACATATTTATATATATATTAATTAATATAATATTAATATGATATAAATATGTATTATATAATGTATACTGTTATAATGTATTGCACAATATATAATTATATTAAATGAAATAATATATTGTTATATAATATAATATATTCTATATAATGATATATAATCGTAATTATAATTAATATGATAATAATATATTATTATATAATATATATAATATGGGAAAAAAAGTGAAGTCGTTCAGTCGAGTCTGACTCTTTGTGACCCCATGTACTGTAGCCTACCAGACTCCTCAGTTTATGGAAATTTTCCAGGCAAGAGCACTGGAGTGGGTTGCCATTTCCTCCTCCAGGGGATCTTCCCCACACAGGAATCCAACCCGGGTTTTGTGGATTGCAAGCAGACGCTTTATAGTCTAAGCCACCAGAGAAGCCCACAATATATAATATAATATATATTTTGTAATATATATCTGCTGCTGCTAAGTCACTTCAGTTGTGTCCGACTCTGTGCGATCCCAAAGACGGCAGCCCACCAGGCTTCCCCGTCTCTGGGATTCTCCTGGCAAGAACATTGGAGTGGGTTGCCATTTCCTTCTCCAACGCATAAAAATGAAAAGTGAAAGTGAAGTCACTCAGTCACCTCCGAATCTTAGAGATCGCATGGACTGCAGCCTACCAGGCTCCCCGTCCATGGGATTTTCCATGCAAGTGTACTGGTAAAATATATCTGATTACATCTAATTATAACTATTTATATTATATATTTTTATATAATTATAATATGTAATTATAATTGCATAAATCATATAATATATATAGTTATACATATTATATCATGCATATAATTTAAGTTTAATTATTATAATATGATACATTAATTATATCAATTGATTATATTAATTATATATTATAATATAATAATATAATGTAAATAACAATATAATTTATATTATATAATTTATATAGCAATATAAATATATACATTTATCATATATAAATATATAAAGAAATTTATAAATACATATATATAAATATAACTACTAAATATTATATGTTTTTATATTATATTATTAAATGAATATATCATATATGTTATAATTATT
>SJYV01030286.1:3798-37327 GCA_006410875.1 Neotragus pygmaeus | reverse complement strand
GGAGACAGGGATCAAGACCATCCCCATGGAAAAGAAATGCAAAAAAGCAAAATGGCTGTCTGGGGAGGCCTTACAAATAGCTGTGAAAAGAAGAGAGGCGAAAAGCAAAGGAGAAAAGGAAAGATATAAGCATCTGAATGCAGAGTTTCAGAGAATAGCAAGAAGAGATAAGAAAGTCTTCTTCAGCGATCAATGCAAAGAAATAGAGGAAAACAACAGAATGGGAAAGACATGAATGAAAAAAACTGCATGCGTGATTAGGTTTGCATAATCATAACCAAATCATTTCTTCTCTAAAACTAATTATTTTATTCTAGCAACATGACAGACTGTGCTCAAATGGTTCATCTTATCAACTATATACATACACACAAAAATTGATTGATAAAATATTTACAATGCACACCCAAGTCAGACCAAAAAAGACAGTCCACCCAGATGCTTGAAATAAAGAATTTCTAGAAGTAATTTAACTTTAAATTTAGAATTATTTTATAAAGTTTAAATTATTTATGTCATACAATTTCCCAGTTACAGTTCTAAGTATTTGTTGTTGCGGTCTAGCCACTAAGTTATGCCCAATTTTTTTTTTTTTTTTTTTTTTTTTACCCGATGAACTGTAACCCATCAGATTCCTCTGTCCATGGGATTTCCCTTTCAAGAATACTGGAGTGCATTTCCATTTCCTTCTCCAGGGGATCTTCCCAACTCAAAGTTCAAACCCATGTCTCCTGCACTGGCAAGTGGATTCTTTACCTCTGAGCAACTAGGGAAGCCCAGGTCTAAGTATATACCTAATCAAATGTGCATGCATGTGTACCAAAAGACGTGTATAAGAACATTCAATCAGCATTTTTTGTAAAAGGGAAAAAAAATCAAGAGTTCATCTACAAGAAAATCAATAATGTGTGGAATTTCAGTAAACATAAAAGTAAAAGACAGTATTTTGGGGGGAAAATGATAAGAATAGATACTTCCATCAATATAAAACTGAAAGTATTCAAAACTTTCAATATGTTTGTAACAATACATACATATACAGAAAAATTGACAGGAAAATAATTACATACATCAGAATGTCAATCAACACTGCTACTAATAAGAGAGACAAAGGTAACAAATGAAGAACATATCTTGTATGGATAGAATATTTAATAATAAAAGCAAATTTTAAACATGAGATTAGAAAACTAGAGTTTGCTAAAGAAATTGAAAAAAAAAAAATCCTACACAGAAGTAAGACAAACAGTTGAAAATACTACTAGAAGGAGCAACATACAAAGAATAGCAATATTTTGAGATGAAGTAGCTGACTGTCAGAAGTTGGTAAGTAGTCAAAAAAAAAAGAGTAAAAAAAAAAAATCTAGGTATTAAGCAACAAAGAGGTAATTGACGATATTAGGCATAGTATATTCAATAGAATAAAGGTATTTGAAATTAAAATGAACTTCTTTGAGGAATGAATGGGAGGTGAGGAAGTAATAAAATAGGAGTCAAAATGTTGTGGCTGATCGTGGAGAGTTAAAGGAGGGACATATGTTTACAATTGGTGGGATTTATTTATTTTTTTAATTTTTTTTTTAATTGGTGGGATTTAGATCCACCTGTATACTTACGGGATGGAGCATACAGAATTGGAAGGCATCAAAAGAATTAGAAAATGGAAAAAAATAATTTCAAAGCTACTAAATTTCTTGAGATGAGGGTGATGTTATGGTCTAAATTTTGATGAGAAGACTCCACTTTTGGTCTTGACAGAATAGTCATACTGACTCTTCAACTAAAGTAGCTTTGAAAATTGAAAACAAACAAATAAATAAATAAATATTTAAAAAGGAAATCAAAAGATCAAAAGTTTGAGAGGGCCAAGATGGGCATTTGCTGGTTCACAGCACAAGAAATAGAGGACAAGCAAAACTCATCAATGCAGAGCTTGCTACAGGTGCACTGGTTTGAGGATACAGAAGTTGAGTTCAGAGCTTCTGAACCAAGATCTTAGAAGAATAATGTCCATTTGAGATATTTGTCCAAGCATAGCTGTGCAAATTTGGGACAGACCAAGAGGACAGAAACAGCTGGGCAGCTAAAGAGCTGATTAGAAAATTTAGGAGTTTTGAGAGATAAAATTGGAGATCCTGAGAAAACAAGACAGAGCGATCATGTTAACAGATCAGGCTTTCACTGAAAATTCAGGAGTAAAACACTAGGAACAAGGTTTATTTTAGGACTAAGAGAAAACTATTTGCCACAGTCTAATTTCCACAATATCTGCTTCCCAGATTTTTTAAAATTCCTCCTTGAAAAATATTATAGACACCTAACCCTCAACAATAGCTCATACTCAATAATTATCCAGATATGTCAAGAAAGAATGAAATAAAATATTAGTTAAAAAAAAGAGAGAGAGAGAATAAGTGATCTAGATTCTGAAATTATCAGATAGAATGGCATTGAAGCATATATACTATTATGTAAGAAACGAGGCACCAGTCTATGTTCGATGCAGGATGCAGGATGCTTGGGACTGGTGTACGGGGATGATCCAGAGAGACGTTGTGGGGTGGGAGGTGGGAGGGGGATTCAGGATTGGGAGCTTGTGTACACCTGTGGTGGATTCATGTCGATGTATGGCAAAGCCAATAGAGTATTGTAAAGTAAAATTAAAAAAATAAAATAAAATAAAATAAAATAAAGAAAATAGAAAGTCCAACCACAGAATAAATTAATAAGGCATAAAGGGAGCTTCTGGTATGCCAATAATAGTCTATTTTTGAATCTAGATGATTGTTAAATTAATATATTAAAAGGTAAAATTGAACATTATTGAACAGTTTGTTCATATTTCTACTTATGCCATACTTAAATAGAAAGTTTATTAAAAATTAAAACAAAAATTAACTTTTTGCTTTGGCAATTGACAAAGTGATTTACAAATCTATAGAAATACAATGGTTAAGGGTGGCCAAATATATATTTGAAAAAAAAAAAAAAGGACAAGATAAGAAGGCTTGCTTTAACAAATATCAAGGGTTTTTTGTTTGTTTGCTTGTTTTAATTGCAGAAACTAAATTAATGAGGGATTGTTCAGGAATAGAAAAACCAATCAAAACAATAAAATAAAGAGCCAGGGATAAATACCTAGGCACATATGTCTACTTGGTACATGATTAAAATATCTTACCCAAAACAAATCAATTGGGAAGGTCCATCTTACTGAAGAAATTGTGCTGGACAATACTAAATCCATATGGAGAAAAAAAAAGAGTCCTGTTTCACACTGTATGCAAAATTTAATTTTTGATTGCATGCTAAGTCACTTCAGTCATGCTGGAAAATTTATGCCCTGGATTGTAGCCTGCCAGGTTCCTCTGTCTGTGGGATTCTCCACACAAGAATACTGGATTGGGTAGCCATACTCTCTTCCAGGGGATCTTCTTGATCCAGAAATGGAACCACATGGCTTAAGTCTCCTAAATTTGCAGATGGACTCTTTACCACTAGCGTGCTCTAGGATTATAGTAAATAAAATCATGAAAGAAGAAACATTAAGTACTTATAAATTAATACAGAATAATATTTTAATACTTTGGAGAGGGGAAAGAACCAATTAAACAGAATAATACAAAAAGCACTAAATAAAAATATTTGGACCATATTAAAATTTTTCTTTTATTTTTATAAAGAAAGTGAAAATCACACAGTCATGTCCAACTGT
The DNA here is from genome assembly GCA_006410875.1 of Neotragus pygmaeus. NCBI lineage: Eukaryota > Metazoa > Chordata > Mammalia > Artiodactyla > Bovidae > Neotragus > Neotragus pygmaeus. The sequence continues at coordinate 33,612 of SJYV01030286.1, read as the reverse complement.
TTTCTAGGCCAGAATACTGAGTAGCTGTTCCTTCTCCAGGGGATCTTCCCAACCCAGGAATTGAACCAGGGTCTCCTGCATTGCAGGTGGATTTTTACCAGCTAAGCTACCAGTTCAGTTCAGTTCAGTTCAGTCGCTAAGTCGTATCCGACTTTGGGACCCCATGAACCACAGCACGCCAGGCCTCCCTGTGCATCACCAACTCCCGGAGTCCACCCAAATCAGTGTCTGTAAAGTTGATGATGCCATCCAGCCATCTCATCCTCTGTTGTTCCCTTCTCCTCCTGCTCTCAATCTCTCCCAGCATCAGGGACTAATTAGCCAATAAATATGTGTTTAATCTCCCCAGAAAAGCACAGAAACTGGGAATTAAAAGCCCACTGAGATACCACTGCTGTTATCAGAATGCATAAAAATAATAATATAATACACATGTTTGTTAGGCTGTAACAAAATGATAACTCTTAAAATTCTAGAAGCAGTATAAATTCATACCATTTCTTTGGCAAATAATTTTGTATTATCTACCAATGTTGAATAAACTCACACCCACAGACCCAGCAGATGTGCTACTTAGTATTTTTCAATGTAAAAGCATACATATGTGCATTAAATAAATGAACAAAATATTCATTGATGCATTATTCATAAAATCCCCATACTGGAAATATCCTGCAGATCTTTTCATACTAGAATGTATATAAATTGTGTTATATTCATATAACAATTTTCTGTAGTAATACAAGTGAACAACATGCATGAATTTCACAAATATAAATGAAGGAAGCCAGACAGAAAAGACTGTTGTATAATTTTCTTTATATAAAATTTAGGAAATAGGCAAAACTATAGCAGTTAGAGCTTCAGACTTTTGCAGTAAAACCAAACCAGTGCAAGAAAATCATCACTGTGTACATCAGATCTGGATCTCTCTTTGGAGGAAAGGAAGGATTTAGTAACAGGAAAGGTTATGAGAGAGGCTCCTGGGTCAAAGAAGCACTCTAATTTTGCCCCATATGATGGTAGCGTCCGTGTGTGTATAGTTGCTTTAGTCGTTTCTAACTCTTTGTGACCCTTTGGACTGCAGCCTGCCAGTTTACTCTGTCCATTGGGTTTTTCAGGCAAGAATACTGAAATGGGTTGCCGTTTCCTACTCCAGGGGATCTTCTTGAACCCACATCTCCTGTGTCTCCTGGATTTCAGGCAAATTCTTTACCCACTGAGTCATTGGGGAAGCCCATATGATGGTAGACATTGTAATAAATCATTGAACAGCGTGTACTTGTCTGTGTGTGTATACAATTTCTCTGTATATATGTTATACATGCAAAATAGTTAAATATTGTGTTGGCAAAAAAGTTCCCTTTGTTTCTGAAGTAAAAGTAAAAAGCACAGTTTTCATTTTCACTAAGGACTTTATTGAACAAAGTATTCAGTTTTGTTCCATTAACTTTTCACCATTTTTTTAGGCACCTGCCCAAAACTTTTTCCATCTCCTCAAAACTTTTTGTCTTACTGGAGCAGAGAACTGTTCTGGATATCTCTTACAGTCTTTGAGGGGATTGATATTTTTTTCAATTAAGACAATCTTGTAAAGACTGAAATAAATGAACACCCATACATACAGTGCCTGGTGAATGCTGCAGATGAATCAGAATTTTTCCACCAAAGCTATAACATTTATTGCTTGGTAATCAAAGAAACGTACAGTCTTGTGTAATCCTGATGGAATATTATGCATTTTCTGTTGACTAATTCCGGATGTTTTTCAACAAGTGCTGCTTTCAACTGATCTGATTGGGAGTAGTACTCTTTGGAATTGGTCATTTGGTTTTCCAGAAGGAAGCCCATAATAGAGAACTACCTTCCAACCCCATCATATACACAACCTTACCTTCTTTGGTGAACAACCACCCTTTGGTGTAGTAGGTGGTTGTTCATTTTTCTTGCTCTATGGTCTCTTCCATTCCACATTATTGCACAGTATCCATTTTTCATTGTCTATCACTGTTTATTTTAAAAATGATTTTTTTTAATGTTCGAGTAGAAAATCAAATGTGGAAATATGGTTAAGAAGGTTTTTTTCACTTACGTTATATGGAACCCAAAGATCAAAACAATGAACATAACCAAGCTGGTGAAAAGGATTTTCAGTGTTTGATTTGGATATTTTGAGTGTGTTGGCTATCTCTGGTATTGTTTAAAGTTGACTGTTCTCAGTTAATGACTTAATTTGATTGCTATCAACTTCAACTGGTCTACAGGACCATGGAAAAACATGCAGCAAGAAATTTCCAGCATGAAAATTTGCAGATCACTTTTGACATAATCTGTCACAGCTTTTTCTCTGCACACTGTGCAAACTTTTTTTTTCTTCTATATTTCCATTGTGGTTTTACACTNACTTCAGGATCTTGCTATCAACTTCAACTGGTCTACAGGACCATGGAAAAACATGCAGCAAGAAATTTCCAGCATGAAAATTTGCAGATCACTTTTGACATAATCTGTCACAGCTTTTTCTCTGCACACTGTGCAAACTTTTTTTTTCTTCTATATTTCCATTGTGGTTTTACACTTCTTGAAATAATAAAACATAATATGCCCAAACGTTTTTTTTTTTTTTCTTACAACTTTGATATTAAAATTACTACAGGAAACCCATCAGTTTTTTTTTTTTTTTTACTTTTTTTTTAAAATTTTTACTTTATTCTACTTTACATTACTGTATTGGTTTTGCCATACATCGACATGAATCCACCACAGGTGTACACGAGCTCCCAATCCTGAATCCCCCTCCCACCTCCCACCCCACATCGTCTCTCTGGATCATTCCCGTGCACCAGTCCCAAGCATCCTGCATCCTGTATCGAACATAAACCAGTGCCTTATTTCTTACATGATAGTATACATGTTTCAGTGCCATTATCTCAAATGATCCCATCCTCTCCCTCTCCCTCAGAGGCCAAAATTCCATTCTGTACGTTTGTGTCTCTTTTGTTGTCTCACATACAGGATCATCATTACTATCTTTCTAAATTCCATGTATATATATCAGTATACTGTATTGGTGTTTTTCTTTCTGGTTTGCTTCACTCTGTATAATAGGCTCCAGTTTCATCCATCTCATTAGAACTGATTCAAATGTATTCTTTTTAATGGCTGAGTAATAATCCATTGTGTATATGTACCACTGCTTTCTTATCCATTCATCTGCTGATGGACATCTAGGTTGTTTCCATGTGCTGGCTATTATAAACTGTGCTGCAATGAACATTGGGGTACATGTGTCTCTTTCAATTCTGGTTTCCTCGGTGTGTATGCCCAGCAGTGGGATTGCTGGGTCATAAGGCAGTTCTAGTTGCAATTTTTTAAGGAATCTCCACACTGTTTTCCATAGTAGCTGTACTAGTTTGCATTCCCACCAACAGTGNTAATCACTGCAGATGGTGATTGTAGCCATGAAATTAGAAGACACCTACTCCTTGGAAGGAGGGTTATGACCAACCTACATAGCATATTCAAAAACAGAGACATTACTTTGTTAACTAAAGTCCATCTAGTCAAGGCTATGGTTTTTCCAGTAGTCACACATGGATGTGAGAGTTGGACTGTGAAGAAAGCTGAGCACTGAAGAATTGATGCTTTTGAACTGTGGTGTTGGAGAAGACTCTTGAGAGTCTCTTGGACTGCTAGGGGATCCAACCAGTCCATTCTGAAGGAGATCACTCCTGGGTGTTCTTTGGAAGAAATGATGCTAAAGCTGAAACTCCAGTACTTTGGCCACCTCATGCAAAGAGTTGACTCATTGGAAAAGACTCTGATGCTGGGAGGGATTGGGGGCAGGAGGAGAAGGGGATGACAGAGGCTGAGATGGTTGGATGGCATCACCGACTCGATGGACGTGAGTGTGAGTGAACTCCAGGAGTTGGTGATGGACAGGGAGGCCTGGTGTGCTGCGATTCATGGGGTCGTAAAGAGTCGGACATGACTGAGTGACTGAACTGAACAAACTAATGTGGGGCTTCCCTTGTGGCTTACCAGTAAGGAAACCACCTGTAAAGCAGGACACGGGCATTCTATCCATGTGTCGGGAAGATCCTTGGAAGAGGAAATGGCCAGCCACTCCCGTGTTCTTGCCTGGCAATTCCCATGGACAGAGCAGGCTGGTGGGTTACAGTCCATGGGGTTGCAAAAGAATTGGGCATGACTTAGCGACTGAACAACCACAAGCAAACAAAGGAAAACACTAATTACTGACTAGCCCCTCATCCACACAAACCATCTTTATCCAACTTATAGGAAATCATGCATTTTGCGTTTTCTATAAGTTCTTTGTCACATTTACTGGTTCCTTCTCATTTCTGCTTGAAATGTGGAGTACCCTAGAGCTTAGTCCTTGAACCTCATCTCATTTCTATTTACCTTCATTTCCTTGGTGACCTCACGTTGTTTTATGGTTTTAAACACTAACTAGAGGCTGAAGAAAATTTTTATTTCTAGGTAAATCTTTTACTTGCTTCTGTTTGTGTGTTCAATCACTTGTTGGTATTTCTACTTGGAAATCTAATTTGCATCTCAAACTAGAATAAGACCAAAATATAAGGACCTACTATATAGAATGTAGGAAAATTCATGAGACCATTCAGGTATGACCTAAATCAAATCCTTTACAATTATACAGTGGAAGTGACAAATAGATTTAAGGGATTAGATCTGATAGACAGAGTGCCTGAAGAACTATGGACAGAGGTTTGTGACATTATACAGAGGCAGAGATCAAGACCATCCCCAAGAAAAAGAAATGCAAAAAGGCAAAATGGTTGTCTGAAGTGGCCTTACAAATAGTGCAACAAGAAGAGAAGCAAAAGGCAAAGGAGGAAAAGAAAGATATACTCATTTGAATGCAGAGTTCCAAAGAATATANTATACAGAGGCAGAGATCAAGACCATCCCCAAGAAAAAGAAATGCAAAAAGGCAAAATGGTTGTCTGAAGTGGCCTTACAAATAGTGCAACAAGAAGAGAAGCAAAAGGCAAAGGAGGAAAAGAAAGATATACTCATTTGAATGCAGAGTTCCAAAGAATATAGCAAGAAGAGATAAGAAAGACTTCCTCAGTGATCAATGCAAAAAAATGGAGGAAAACCTAGAACAGGAGGAGAAGGAAGCTCCTGGTAAATCCCTAGATAGACTGAGAGAAGCCCTTTGCAGATTCACTGAGACTGATCCTGAAAGTGAAGAGGGAAACGTGATCTTAAAAGATGGATTTCTCACTCAATCAGCTCCAGATACATGGCATAAGCTATTAAAACAGGTGTATGGACCAAACCAGTCTTTAGATAATCTGTTGCAACTGGCTCAAAAAGTCTATTATGGTAGGGAATATGGAGGAAAGAAAGAAAGGCAGAAAAATACAAAGGAACATATGGAAGCCTTTGTAATGGCTGTCAGAACCATTCTTAAACAGTCTGAGAAAAATGCCAAGAGGGACCCAGAAAAAATGGATGGGCTTGCTATTACTGTGGAAAGGAGGGACACTCTTTCTGCCTCCTTCTGATGTCTATGTCAGAAGTTTTCTCTATCTCTTTTATACTTTAATAAAACTTTATTACGCAAAAGCTCTGAGCAATCAAGCCTTGTCTCTGGCCCCAGATTGAATTCTTCTCCTCCAGAGGCCAAGAATCCCAGAATCTTTTGTGGTTCAGCAACAACCTTTCAATATTAAGAAGTGGCAAAAAATACACAGAACTATACAAAAAAGATCTTCATGACCCAGATAATCATCATGGTATGATCACTCACCAAGAGTCAGACATCCTGAAGTGTGAAGTCAAGTGGGCCTTCAGAAGCATCACTATCAACAAAGCTAGTAGAGGAGATGGAATTCCAGTTGAGCTATTTCAAATCTTGAAAGATGATGCTGTGAAAGTGCTGCACTCAATATGCCAGCAAATTTGGAAAACTCAGCAGTGGCCACAGGACTGGAAAAGGTCAGTTTTCATTCCAATTGCAAAGAAAGGCAATGCCAAAGAATGCTCAAACTACTGCACAATTGCAGTCATCTCACACGCTAATAAAGTAATGCTCAAAATTCTCCAAGCCAAGCTTCAACAGTACATGAACCATGAACTTTCAGATATTCAAACTGGAGTTAGAAAAAAGCAGAAGAACCAGAGATCAAATTGCCAACATCCATTGGATCATAGAAAAAGCAAGAGAGTCCCAGAAAAACATTTATTTCTGCTTTATTGACTATGCCAAAGCCTTTGACTGTGTGGATCACAAGAAACTGTGGAAAATTCTGAANGCAGAAGAACCAGAGATCAAATTGCCAACATCCATTGGATCATAGAAAAAGCAAGAGAGTCCCAGAAAAACATTTATTTCTGCTTTATTGACTATGCCAAAGCCTTTGACTGTGTGGATCACAAGAAACTGTTGAAAATTCTGAAAGAGATGGGAATACCAGACCACCTGACCTGCTTCCTGAGAAACCTGTATGCAGGTCAGGAAGCAACAGTTAGAACTGGACATGGAACAACAGACTGGTTACAAATAGGAAAAGGAGTATGTCAAGGCTGCATCTTGTCACCCTGCTTATTTAACTTCTATGCAGTATACATCATGAGCAATGTTGGGCTGGTTGAAGCACAGCTGGAATCAAGTTTGCTGGGAGAAATGTCAATAACCTCAGATATGCAGATGACACCACCCTTATGGCAGAAAGTGAAGAAGAACTAAAAAGCCTCTTGATGAAAGTGAAAGAGGAGAGAGAAAAAGTTGACTAAAACTTAACATTCAGAAAACTAAGATCATGGCATCTAGTCCCATCATGTCATGGTGAATAGATGGGGAAACAGTGACAGATTTATTTTTTTGGACTCCACAATCACTGCAGATGGTGATTTCAGCCATGAAATTAAAAGATGCTTGCTCCTTGGAAGAAAAGTTATGACCAACTTGGACAGCTTATTAAACAGCAGACACATTACTTTGCCAACAAAGGTCCATCTAGTCAACTCTATGGTTTTTCCAGTAGTCATGTATGGATGTGAGAGTTGGACTATAAAGAAAGCTGAACACGGAAGAATGGACGCTTCTGAACTGTCATGTCAGAGAAGACTCTTGAGAGTCCCTTGGACTGCAAGGAGATCAAACCAGTCCATCCTAAAGGAAATCAGTCCTGAATAATCATTGAAAGGACTGATGCTGAAGTTGAAATTTCAGTACTTTGGCCACCTGATGGGAAGAACTGACTCATTTGAAAAAATCCTGATGCTAGGAAAGATTAAAGGCGGGAGAAGGGGACAACAGAGGAAGAGCTGGTTGGAGGGCATCACGGACTCAATGGACATGAATCTGAGTAAACTCCGGGTGTTGGTGATGGACAAAGAGGCCTAGCGTGCTGCAGTCCATGGGGTCGCAAAGAGTCAGACATGACTGAGCAACTGAACTGACTGACTATGTAGCATAAGGAACTCTTCTCAATACTCTGTAATGACCTATACAGGAAAAGAATCTTAAAAAGAGTAGATACATGATACATAAAACTGTTTTACTTAGCTGAACATCAGAAGCTAACACAACATTTTAAATTAACTATACTCTGATAAAAATTCTTTGAAAAAGACCAAATCTGATTCCCTGATACTTTTCTGAACCCCAAACGGATTCCTCTCACTGTTTCCCCAGATACGTAAATGATAGATGCATTATTTTATTTGTTTAGGGACACACACACACATTGTATGCACACAAGCACACACTTTGGGATTAGTTGACTTTCTTTCCCATCAGACTCACTAGATTTTCAATCTATCGGCTCTACCTGTAAAATATGGCTAGAATTTGAACAATCTTAAAATTTTCTTTGCTGTCACTCTAATCCACATTATCATTATATCTAATTGATTTCTGCCTCTGCCTTCTCCCCATATCAGTTTTTTTTTTTTTTTTTGGCCAGAGGAATCATTTTACAAGTTACATCACATTAGGCCCCTCTTCTGATCAGCTCCCACAGTAAATTTCATAGTGGTCTCTACAGCTCTAACTTTGTACCACTTCTCTTTCTCTGAACTCTCAACAACCCCACTGGCCTTCTTGACGTTCTCTGAATATGTTTTCTGGTAAATCTGTTGATAAGATCGGTAGGTACCAGAAGATGAAAAAGATCTTATTCAAAATGTTACAGATTTACAATTGCCTTGAAAGTTGGACAATTACTGAAAAACTTTAATGTCAAGACTGACATGGAAAATGATTTTTAAAATATTTTTGAGGGAGTAGGAGGATAGACTGAAGCCATGAAACGAGAAATCAATTAACAATTGATTACAATAGTTCAGATGAAGACACTGGAAAATGGAAACAACAAAACAACAAGGATCTACTGTATAGCACAGGGAATTATATTCTACATCTGCTGCTCCTGCTGATAAGTCGCGTCAGTAGTGTCCGACTCTTAGCGACCCCATGGACTGCAGTCTACCAGGCTCCTCCAACCATCGGATTTTCCAGGCAAAAGTACTGGAGTGGGTTGCCATTGCCTTCTCCATACTCTGCATTAGTAATGAGCTATAATGAAAAAGAACAAAAAGTCATGAAGCAACAGTTAAATACTTAAAACAGTGGCATGGGGATGCCAAAGGAGAACTCTAAATCAGCAAAACAGAGGAGAAGGTGGAGAACTAGTCTCAATCCTATATAGAAGCACATCATGGCTAAGGAAGGACTTACTCTATGCCAGGCACCATGTGATATACCTTATTTATAACATTTCATTCAATCTTCACAATAAATATAGAAGGCAGACATCACAACTCTATTTTACAAAGGCGAAATGCTTGATTTAAGCAGTGTGCTCAAGGGCCATGTGACTAGAAAGTGGCAAAGCTAGAATCTTAACTGGGCAAGCTCATGCTCCTAACAGCTACTCTATTTCATCTCTCCTTTTGGAAACAAAGAGACAAAGACAAAGTACTTTAAAAAAAAAAAAAAAAGGAAATAGGTATTTTTTAAAATAGCAAGCAAAGTTTATATGGAAAGCAAGACTCAGAGCTGGCAACACAACACCAAAGCAGAAAAAGTCTCGGGACTGACAATAAGAAACATTAAGAATTACTATGTACCTGCAGTAATCAAGAGAGTGTGGTATTGGCAAAGTAACAGATACACAGATCAATGGAACAGAATAGAGAACCCAGAAATAAAACCACACAAAGATAGTCTAGTCACTGACAAAGAGTAAAGGCAATTCATTGGAGAAAGGATAGTTTTTTCAATATACAACATTGGAACAAGTGGACCTTCACATGTTAAATCTTCATGACCCAGATAATCATGATGATGTGATCACTCATCTAGAGCCAGACATCTTGGAATGTGAAGTCAAGTGGGCCTTAGAAAGCATCACTATGAACAAAGCTAGTGGAGGTGATGGAATTCCAGTTGAGCTCTTTCAAATCCTAAAAGATGATGCTGTGAAAGTGCTGCACTCAATAGGCCAGCAAATTTGGAAAACTCAGCAGTGGCCACAGGACTGGAAAAGGTCAGTTTTCATTCCAATTCTAAAGAAAGGCAATGTAAAAGAATGCTCAAACTACCACATAATTGCACTCATCTAACATGCTAGGAAAGTAATGCTCAAAATTCTCCAAGCCAGGCTTCAGCAATACGTGAACTGTGAACTCCCTGATGTTCAAGCTGGTTTGAGAAAGGCAGAGGAACCAGAGATCAAATTGCCAACATCCGCTGGATCGCNGAAAGTGTACATCCTTGTCTTGTTCCTGACTTTAGGGGAAATGCTTTCAATTTTTCACCATTGAGGATAATGTTTGCTATGGGTTTGTCATATATAGCTTGTATTATGTTGAGGTATGATCCTTCTATTCCTGCTTTCTGGAGAATTTTTGTCATAAACAGATGTTGAATTTTGTCAAAGGCCTTCTCTGCATCTATTGAGATAATCATATGTCTTTTATTTTTCAATTTGTTAATGTGGTGAATTACATTGATTGATTTGCGAATATTGAAGAATCCTTGCATCCCTGGGATAAAACCCACTTAGTCATGGTGTATGATATTTTTAATGTGTTGTTGGATTCTGATTGCTAGAATTTGGTTAAGGATTTTTGCATCTATGTTCATCAGTGATATTGGCCTGTAGTTTTCTTTTTTGGTTGCATCTTTGCCAGGTTTGGGTATTAAGGTGATGGTGGCCTCATAGAATGAGTTTGGAAGTTTACCTTCCTCTGCAATTTTCTGGAAGAGCTTCAGTAGGATAGGTGTTATCTCTTGAAATTTTTGGTAGAATTCAGCTGTGAAGCCATCTGGACCTGGGCTTTTGTTTGCTGAAAGGTTTCTGATTACAGTTTCAATTTCCATGCTTATGATCCCATCAGTTTTTAGAAGTTTCTTTTAAAATACATGCTTATATGACAGCTGTCACAATAAAATCTAACATAGTTGTTTCTAGTGAAATCAAAGACAAATAAACACTAGTAAGGCAAAAGCCCAAGATGGTAAAGAATCTGCCTGAAACATGGGAGCATGGGAGATGTGGGTTTTATCCCTGTGTTGTGAAGCTCCCCTAGAGAAGGGAATAGCGACCAACTCCAGTATTCTTGCCTGGAAAATTCTATAGACAGAGGAGCCTGGTGAGTTGGACATGGCTTAGCAATTAACACACAAACTCACATACACACACACAGGTTATCTTATGGGAATTTTTTTTAAATGAAAACACTTTGTCCAAAACAATAAATGAAATTTAAGATTTAAAATGTTAATATATGTCAAAATTGGTTAAGGAGTTATAAAATCTACACAGGTATAAGGTGTTTCTTTTCATTAATATCACTAGTTTCAAGACAATTGTTATCACTTAATACACATTTTTTTGTTTTTTATTTTATTTTTAAAATTTATTTATTTATTTATTTTACTTTAAAATATTGTATTGGTTTTGCCATACATTGACTTGAATACACCACGGCTGTTCACGTTTTCATGATAATTTTTATTTGGTAACAAAATGTAGGAAACAATTTTTTTAAATATGAATGCAACGTTTTTACTGGGCCTTACAGTAGGTATTGCTGAGCAATGTAAACATTGAGCAAGGGCCATAAACTTTTTCCAGTTTTGCCACGTGCTGACCACTATTAAGTCAAAATAAGTATCTGTGCCACTTTTTCTCTACTTGTAAATCACATTTAACATGTAATCACTTCACTCCAGAGATTAATCTATGAGTATGCAATTTTCAAAACAAATTCTTAAATATGCTGGAAACATGCAGATAACAACTGTACTCATGCAGATAACAACTGTCAGTAATGATTATTACAGTGATTTAGAAAGGAATTACTGAAATGTACTCTGGAATTTGAAAAAGATAAGCATATCCATTTGCAAAAACAAAACTATAGTTATTAAATCATAAGACACTGGCTGCAGTTCTTTCCCAACAGTAATTTGAGTAGAATTTTCATTTAAATATTTCTAAGCAATAAAGCAAAATCTTGGCTTTCACAGTTTATTTCTGAATCTTGTAGAAACCATTCTTTATTATTTTATGTAGGCTGACAAATAGTTTATCTTAAAATATATGTCTCACCACATTCTCTGAAAAAGATATGGTAGAAAATATATGATAAAATATGCACACAATGTAAAACAAAGGTAAAAAGGAGTAAGTATTTAGAAGAAAGAGGAAAAAAGGTTAAACAAGAGCTGTGTTAATTACTGCAATTAGATATTATGTTCTCTTGCGATGTTGAGTGTAGTACTTTGTAAGAACGTTTATTTCTAAAAGTTTTTATCTGATTGCTAAATGTACTGTCAAAATCCTCTCTAAAATCAGTTGTGTGAGAAGCCTGATTTATTCTCTGCTAAGTTAGAGCATAAGGACTAATGGATCAGGAAATAAGAACTGAAATAAGGACTTAAATCTGCTTTTGATTTCTCAAAAAATTTGAAAAATCAGGTTTTTCTAATCAGTTTTCTTAAAAAAAAAAAAAAGATTTATTTTTCCTTTCCTGTGCAAAATATTTTAAGTTTAAGTACGTCCCATTTGTTTCTTTTTCTTTTTATTTCCATTACTCTAGGAGGTGGGTCATTGAAGATCTTGCTTTGATTTATGTCATCAAATGTTCTGCTTATGTTTTCCTCCAAGAGTTTTATAGTTTCTTGTCTAATATTTAGGACTTTTCACCTATAAACAAGGTGAAAAGACAATTCTCAGAATGGAAGAAAATAATAGCTAAGGAAACAAATGACAATGGATTAATTTCCAAAATATACAAGCAGCTAATACCACTAAATACCAGAAAAAACAAATAACCCAATCAAAAAGTGGGGGAAAGACCTAAACAGACATTTATCCAAGGAAGACATAACATATGGCTAAAAACACATGAAAAGATGCTCAATATCTCTCATTTTTAGAGAAAGGCAAATCAAAACAACAATGAGATACCACCTCACACTAGTCAGAATAGTCATCTACAAAAAATGTACAAACAATAAATGCTGGAGAGGGTGCAGAGAAAAGCGAATACTCTTGCACTATTGGTGCACTATTATAAATTGATACAGCTACTATGGAAGATGGTATGGAGATTCCTTATAAAACTAGGAATGAAACCACCATATGACCCAGTATTCCCACTCCTAGGTATATATCCTGAGGAAACCAAAATTGAAAAAGAAGCATGTATCCCAATGTTCACTAGTTCACTAATACAATAGCTAGAATATGGAAGCAACCTAGATGTCCCTGATACTTTATAGATATAAGTNACAGGGAGGCCTGGCGTGCTGCAATTCATGGGGTCGCAAAGAGTCGGACATGACTGAGCGACTGGACTGACCTGAACTGACTAATTCCTGGCAAAGTCCACATTTCAAAAACTCCTTCAAAGTGTCCAGATATGTCTCTTTTAAGATACATAAAGATTCTCTACTAAACTTCATACAAAAAGGGCTTATTGTGGAAATAACTGATGCGCATTAATGCAGTTGCAAAATTTAGGACTTTTTTGAAGAGATAAAGCAATTTAAGTGAAATGAATTAACCATGCTGTCAGAGTAAGTGACTTCAAGCTTCAACATGCTGGTTCTGTTCACCAGCTTGTGAAAATGTCACCCTCTAATTTAGGACATCATGAGTGAGGAAATCACTATAAAACAAAGCTGGTTATTAGTTGTACAAGTATTCAACATAGGTTTTTTCTGCAATGGAAAAATTTTTTTATTAAACTAAGACAATGAGAGTAAGGTTCAGGTATTCTGTTTAAGGATATAACACACAGCAGCTCTGTAAATACCACATATGGTGCTCTCTCCTGTGAGCTTGCTTTTCTCCACAACTTGGCAATCTGCTTCACTCTAGTCGTCCAGTCTGCAACGAAAGCACACAGCATACACACTTACAGAGCCACAATGATGATGCGTCTTATAATAACGGTTGGTAAACTGCTAACGGTTACATCTGTCTTGTCCTTATTTTCTTAAGTGAATACTCCTGTATTTAGTTCTCTGTACACTATTGAGTTCCTGGTACACAATAGGGCAAACATACCTCTGAATGCAGTGCTGCCTCACTAACAGTCTCACCTGCAGAGCTGAAGTCTTTACATCAAAGTTCTAAGCAGCCACGATAAAGTTAAGCCAGAAATAATAAGATGCTACCAGAATCAAAGCTAAAAATTTTGGAAAAAATCTATACACGAGACAAGTCTATCACATTGACCAAAAGGAAGTAACCAGTATTAAAAATAAGCATCAGTATTTGTTTACACGCAGACAGGAGAAAGCAGTGATTTCAACCTGTGTCAGGACAGGTTGAAACCAAAACTGAAGTTTGGGTGCGATCAACAATCAGCAACACATGTACAAACGGTCCTGTCCATATTTAGAAAGAGACAGCTTCAACAAAGCCAGTGACAAAGGCAGGCAGCTTAGAGGCCAACAGGTATAACATGATATTTCATGATTTCTAGATTCGCACAGTACATCTATTGAAGAAAATTACCTTTTAAAAAGAAAACCTATAGTATCAATCTAAGGACAATTTACACTGATGTTTTAAGTGACTTAACAGACCTTTCTAAGCAGCAAAAGGAAGTGTGATTAAAAAGAAAAAACAACTTGAAGAATGTGTATATTGGTTTAACATTATACCATTGATTTATCAGCATTAAACCACTGATTTATATTGTTAGATAAGGTAGCATTTATTTCTGTACATAATGAATAAAGTACTACAAGGCATCCAAAGCAAAAAAGCCCATAAAGACAAGGATCATCCATGAGAAAATCCACTTCTAGGTACCCTTCTAGTAATTTAAAAGCACCATTATGTTGACAGCTGGGAAACATTTCAAGACAGAGCTTAAATGTCCTTTTCAAATCCTGGTTTGTCTTGCAACATTAACTCAAGATAATAAATCAGCATTTGCTTACAAATATTCTGTCAGTGACATTTAATTAATCCAAATGTTTCATCCTCCAGTTAATAAGAATGTTCAAAAAATGGTAACACTGCACCATCTGCTTTTTTCAAACAGGTTGGACAGTTGGGTAGAAGGGGAAATAATGAGTTAGTTTCCATGTGAATAATACTTAGAACTTGGTCTAATTTAGCCTAACTTAATACTTCTGATTAGATAATAAGTTTCTATTCTAGGAAATTTTTTTTTTTTTTAAGAACTGTGCATGTAACACAATACTGACATCTACGTATTTAAGACGACTGCTAAGAGCTACAATCATTTCATTAACTGAAGTTAACTCTGAGGAAATAGCAAATGGGTACAGGGCCTAGGACGAAGAAAACGCAAAAGAGGTCTCTAGGTATCTAGGGAATCTTCACATTGCTCAGAGTCACGCTAGGTAAGAACTGATGGGGATACCGGGCCCTCTAGTGTAGTGAGGCAAAAACCCAAGAGCCTGTCAGCACACGTGTGGGAAAGCCAGTCAAACAGAAAGCAGTAACATACCCATGACTTACCCGGGAATTCTTCCTTCAGGTTGGGGAAATTGATATTCGTGTAGAGAACCGGAGCGACTGTTGCCATTTCACCTAGGGCCTCCTCCTTCTCCCACTTGAGAGTGCTCCTCTGGGCATTTGACATCGTGTCATTCTCTCCCTCCACAGCAGGAGCCGATGCTGTCCATGAGTTCGTAGGATCACCAGCCATTGGATTAAATGACGGATTTTTATCCCTGCCAAATGATAAACAACTTTACTTCATAAACACAGAATAGTTTTCTAAGTACTATGGTCAAGTACACTTTCATTAAACCCACAGCTACAATGTTTGATGGGTTTTAGCAAAGATCACCATGATTTTAAGACACTAACACTCGTCACAGTAAGTCAGACTGATAAACACCTATATAACAGAAATGATTTATGTTTCCATATAAAGTCAAGGCTTTTAAATACCTGGTATCCACATAGGGGGATTGCGCTACGGCAGAGAAAGTTCCCAGTCCACTTCCAGGAGGTAAAGCATTGTGAGGGAGGTGAGGACTGGGTCCAATGAGGCCATTTATGAGTGGCATCCGTGAAAAGACATCTTCAAAGAAGAAAGCATATTATTCAAAAATAATTTAAAAGTAGCAGAAATATTTCTAAAAATCTGTAATATTACTCAAAAGTAGAATTTCCCCCCAATATTATACTGTAAAATATTGCTTAAAGAGTGACTTTTGGCTATAAAATTTTGAAATCTTTCTCTATAATTCTGTTTACTTCATCATGGTATGATGGGAGTAGCCATGTGTTTTGGAGTCTGATGTCCTAGGCTTGAATCTTCATTCTGCTACTTGTGAGAAGCAGAATCAATCACTATTTCTATAAAATGAAGGCAGAGGAACCAGAGATCAAATTGCCAACATCCACTGGATCATGGAAAAAGCAAAGAGTTCCAGAAAAACATCTATTTCTGCTTTATTGACTATGCCAAAGCCTTTGACTGTGTGGATCACAATAAACTGTGGAAAATTCTGAAAGAGATGGGAATACCAGACCACCTAACCTGCCTCTTGAGAAACCTGTATGCAGGTCACGAAGCAACAGTTAGAATTGGACATGGAACAACAGATTGGTTCCAAATAAGAAAAGGAGTACGTCAAGGCTGTATATTGTCACCCTGCTTATTTAACCTATATGCAGAGTACATCATGAGAAACGCTGGGCTGGAAGAAACACAAGCTGGAATCAAGATTGCCGGGAGAAATANTTGGAGAAGACTTTTGAGAGTCCCTTGGACTGCAAGGAGATGCAACCAGTCCATTCTGAAGGAGATCAGCCCTGGGTGTTCTTTGGAAGGAATGATGCTACAGCTGAAACTCCAGTACTTTGGCCACCTCATGCGAAGAGTTGACTCATTGGAAAAGACTTTGATGCTGGGAGGGATTGGGGACAGGAGGAGAAGGGGCGACTGAGGATGAGATGGCTGGATGGCATCACAGACTCAATGGACCTGAATCTGAGTGAACTCCGGGAGATGCTGATGAACAAAGAGGCCTGGCGTGCTGCAATTCATGGGGTGCAAAGAGTCGGACACGACTGAGCAACTGAACTGAACTGAACTGATAATAAATACTCAGATATTACTCCATTCCCTAAAACTAACACAAAATGAATCAGAATCCTAATTGCAAATTAAAGAAGAATAAAAAGAAACTTGCAATTCCTGGATGAAAACATAGGGGAAAATCAAGATGACTTTGGCTTGGATGAGGACTTTTTAGGTACAACAACAAAGACTTTATCCATGAATGAAAGAATTAGTAAGCTAGACTTCATTAAAAGAAAGAAAAAAGCTTCTCTGTGAAAGACATTGTCAAGAGATTGAAAAGACAAGCTACAGACTGGAGGAAAATATTTACAACAGGAGTATCTGATAAAGGACTGTTATCCAAAATATGGGCTTCCCTGGTGGTTGAGTGGTAAAGAATCTGCCTGCAGTGCAGGAGCCACACGAGATGTGGGTTCGATCCCTAGATCTGGAAGATCCCCTGGAGGAGGGCATGGCAACCCAATCCAGTATGCTTGCCTGGAGAATCCCCAGGGACAGAGGAGCCTGGCAGGGTATAGTCCATGGGGTGGCAAAGAGTTGGAAGTGACTGAAGTGACTTAGCACGCAGGCACACATCCAAATTATATGAAAAACTCTTAAAACTCCACAATAAGGAATTTAATAAGCTGATTTAAAAATGAGCCAAAGACTGGAACAGACATATGACCAAAGAAAATATACAGATGGCAAATAAACATGAAAAGATAATCTGCATCATATGTTATTAGGGAATTGCAAATTAAAATAGCAATGAGATACCATCTATTAGAATGGTTAAAATTTAGAACAATGACAACACCAAAGCTGAAGAGGATGTGGAGCCACAGGAGGTCTCATTCATTGCTGGTGGGAATGAAAAATGGTACAGCCAGTTTGGAAGACCAAGTGACAGTTTCTTACAAAACTAAACATAATCTTATATGATCCACTATATGATCTTGCACTAAAGAGTTGAAAACTTACTTACACTCATAAAATATTTTCATACAATTGATTATAGCAGCTTTATTTACAGTTGCCAACACATGGAAACAACCAAGATGTCCTTCAGTAAGTGAAAGGATAATTAAACTTTGGTACAGATCCAATGATGGGATAATGGACTATTGCTCTGTGTTAAGGCTCTCCCCAGTGGATCAAATGGTAAAAAATCCACCTGCAATGCAGGAGCCATAGGAGACTGAGGTTCTATCCCTGGGTCAGGAAGATCCCCTGGAGAAGCAAATGGCAACCCACTCCAGTATTCTTGCCTGGGAAATCCCATGGACAGAGGAGGCTGGCAGGCTACAGTCCACTACAGTCCAAAGGTTCACAAAGAGTTAGACGTGACTGAGCGACTAAGCATGCATTCTGTGTTAAAAAGAACCGAGGTGTTAAACAATAAAAATATATTGATAAATCTTAAATGCATGTTGCTAAGTGAAAGAAACCAATAAGGAAAGGCTACACATGGCATGCTTCCAACCATCTGACATTCTGGAAAAGGCAAGACTGTCCAGACACTAGAAAGACCAATGGCTGCCAGTTTGGGGAAGAAGCAAGGACAGATGAATAGGTGGAAGGCCTGGATCTTTAGGCACTGACACATCTGTATTATACATTTGTCAAGCCCCAGAGAATGTGCAACACCAAGAATGAACCCTAATGTAAACTACAGACTAAGATGACAATAACGTGTCAATGTAGGTTAATCAGTTACAAGGAATATTGGTAGTGAGGGATGCTGAGTTTATGTATGCGTGTCTGGAGAAGGAAATGCCAGCCCACTCCAGTGTTTTTGCCTGGAGAATCCCATGGAAAGAGGAGCCTGGCAGGCTACAGTCCATGGGGTCACAAAGAGTCAGATATGACTGACGGACTAGCAACAACAATTTTGAAGGAGAAGATTTATGAGAACTCTGTATACTTTCTGATTACTTTTGCTTCTCGACAAGCTCTACTTTTTTAAAAAAGTGTAAGCAGATTCACAACATTTATATATCATTTTTTAGCTCCTATAAATTTGTAGCTCCATGTGAGTACCACAGTCAGATGAATTTAAGGAGCACACAATGAGAGTCACAGGAACTATCTAAAAGAAATCATGTTCTTCACTGACATTTTCTAAACAGCATCAAAAAATTATAATTTGTAAAATGAAATGATACTTCTAAAATGTTGGTTTTCCTTTCAACTTCCCTGTACTCCAAAGGTACTCTGAAAATCTTCAAATGACAAAATTCCCATTCTGCCATCTGATTCATTATTATTTTCTTTCCTTCTCTTACCTGTTTTCTTTAAGACTTGATTGTATTAACCAATTAACCTCACACTCAGAAAGCAAGTTAGCCTTCTCTTTGGAAGGGTGAATGTTTTACACTGTTTTTTGCAGGGGCAATGTTGTGAATATTCTCATATAAATTGTTTTTGTTCTTTCACATAAGAAATAGAAATGTCACGACTTGGTGGTAGAGGGAAAAAAATAAAACACTTCAGGTTTGCACATTCATTCATTCAGTGTTTAATGAATGTTTACCAAGTACCAGCTATATTTTTCATCTGATAAACACTGCCTCTTTTCAAAAGCAATGGAAGTCTATTCCATGACACATTTGAGTAAGAAGGCAGTTGCAAAAAAAATGTAAGTATGATAGTAGGAAAAGTAAAAAATTATATGGAAGCAGAGATGTGTCAAGAGAAAATGAGTGGACTACAACACATTCTTTTAGAAGTGCCTGTGAAATAGTCAAAAGGAATGTCCACCTGCTGAATGTACCATAACAGAATTTAAGGTCTGTGTTGGAATGATAGCTTAAAAGGTAGGAAAAGCCANTAAGGATGGGGAACACATGTACACCCATGGTAGATTCATGTTGATGTATGGCAAAACCAATACAATATTGTAAAGTAAATAATAAGAATAAATAAATGATAAATGGCTAAAAAATAAATAAAATAACTTTTCTGCTGACTGTAAAAAAAAATTATAATAGAGTATGAAGGCTGAAACAGACACAGACCAAAAAAAAGAAATATACATCACTTCTGCACAATCGATATTTGGGGGATTTTTCTTTTATGAAGTTTTGTCTTACAAAATTCTCTCTGAAGTCTGTTTCATACAAAAGCTAGTTCCTAGAAGTTACTTTTTCAATAAAAGGTGGGACATTTTACATGATAGTCACCTCCTCCATCTTTGCTTTATTTTGTTTCTAACAAATGTATTTAT
The DNA here is from genome assembly GCA_006410875.1 of Neotragus pygmaeus. Taxonomy (NCBI): domain Eukaryota; kingdom Metazoa; phylum Chordata; class Mammalia; order Artiodactyla; family Bovidae; genus Neotragus; species Neotragus pygmaeus. The sequence continues at coordinate 13,811 of SJYV01030286.1, read as the reverse complement.
TTTTAATTGGAGCATAATTTCTTTATAATATTCTCTTAGTTTCTTCCATATATCAACATAAATCAGCCATAGGTATACATATATCTCCTCCCTATTGAACCTCCCTCCCACTGCCCACCCTATCCCATGCTTCTAGGTTGTCACAGAGCACTGGGTGTGAGTTCCTTGTGTCTATTAGCTAGATTTGTTTCCTTTTTACCACAGTCTGACCTAAGCATCTGTAGGAACTATGGATTCAGCCAACTGTAGATTGAAAATATTTGAAAAAAAAATTCTAGGAAGCTTCAAAAAGCAAAATTTGAAATTTGCCACACATTGGCAACTGTTTACATTGCAATGGCTCAGATGGTAAAGAATGTGCCTACAATGCAGGCAGGGTTCAATCTCTATGCTGAGAAGATATCCTGGAGATGGGAACAGTTACCCATTCCAGTGTTCTAGCCTGGAGAAGTCTATGGACTTTGTAGTACATGGGATCAGAAAGAGTTGGTCACGACTGCGCAACTTTCACTTCTTCACGATATATTTGGTGTTATAAGTGAGCAACAGATGATAAGGTATATCAGAGGATGTGCATAGGTTATATGCAAATACTAAGCCATTTTATATAATGGACTTAAACATTCATGGATTTTGGTACCAGTGTGGGATCCTGTAGACACTTACACAAGCATACAAATGTATTTTGATCCAAAAAATATAATCTTTCTATTCTCAGTTGTGACTTAGGCCACAAGTAGGCCAAAAGGCCTAAAATTAGCTCTGCTAAAAAATTTGGTGATGTCCTTTCATAAAAATTTTTGAAACAAGTACAAAAAGAAGTGTATTTCAAAAGAAGCTTTCAAAAATGTTTTAAAAAAGATCCAGAGAGACGTTGTGGGGTGGAAGGTGGGAGGGGGATTCCGGATTGGGAGCTCGTGTACACCTGTGGTGGATTCATGTCGATGAGTATTGTAAAGTAAAATAAAGTTTAAAAAAATATTTAAAAAAAAGTGTTTTAAAACACTGTTCACTATAATCCATCATGAATAGAGTGGAAAATTACAAAAGTTTAGAATTTACGAATTAGAAGTAGTATGCCCCTCCACCTAGTTGGGATAAAACAATAATAGGTTTGGCCTGTTTTCTTGGTGTAATTTTTAATGGCACCCAATTTTGCTCAGAATGTTCCTGTTTAAACAATATCTGATGCATTCAATTCACCTACATGGATTTTTGAAAGCATTTTGTGTATCAGTTTTACAAATACAATTCAAACTAAAAGAGATGATGTGAATCTGTGATCTTACAAAATATTACAACATCCTCTGAAAATTCTGTCCCCTAAACCTTCCAAAAATATTACTGAAATTTATTTCAACAACTCAAAGGATATTTGGTTACAACCTACTTCACACATAACATTTTTTTGCCCAGCATTGTGAAGAAAACAAAGAAATGGGAAAATGTTCCATTGCCCTCAGTCAAGTGAGGGTTTTCCTGGGGAAACAAGATGTATGCAACATATTACATATCTCTTAATATGATGATAACTAGGGTTTTAAAGTTGAAACAAGATGATAACCTAGAAAAACCGTTATCAATCAAAAAATGAGCATAACATTTTACTGGCATTTAATGAACAAATAGGTCCCTTGAGTATTGGAACCAGGTCTACTGTTTGTAATCTTTGCATTGTTAATAATTTAATCAGCATATTTCTCACTACCTCTGATAAATGTACAACATGCCAATTTAGAAGGCACTATCCTCTGGTAACTTTCAAAACAATTCTATGGATCTTTTCTCTCTACTATAGTGTAAATACTTTGTGGTTGATAAGCATAGTTATTTCTACACTGGGACTCATTAAGTTTCTAGAGTATGTGTGTACTTGTGTGGGCACGTATGTGTGTGTGTATTAATAGTAGTAGAACAAGGAGGTGATTCATTTTCTGGATACTGCCCAGTGCTAGGATATCAACTGAGAATCATTATCCAAGAAGGTACTGACACCCAAATACACTAATATTTACTAATATTTAGTTATATTAATTGACTAATTTAATATTTATGGTATATTTTCAAAGGAATTTTATTGGGATCATACTCAGCAATTAAAAGCAAAGTAGAGTATCAAATATGAAAAAAAAATCAATCTATTTAGAGCTACTATGGCAAAGATATTACTTTGCTGACTAAGGTCTTCCTAGTCAAGGCTATGGTTTTTCCAGTAGTCATGTATGGATGCAAGAGCTGGACTGTGAAGAAAGCTGAACACCAAAGAATTGATGCTTTTGAACTGTGGTGCTGGAGAAGACTCTTGGGAGTCCCTTGGACTGCAAGGAGATCCAACCAGTCCATTCTGAAGGAGATCAGCCCTGGGATTTCTTTGGAAGGAATGAGGCTGAAGCAGAAACTCCAGTACTTTGGCCACCTCATGTGAAGAGTTGACTCATTGTGAAAGACTTTGATGCTGGGAGGGATTGCGGGCAGGAGAAGGGGACGACAGAGAATGAGATGTCTGGATGGCATCACTGACTCCATGGACGTGAGTCTGAGTGAACTCTGGGAGTTGGTGATGGACAAGGAGGCCTGGCGAGATGCGATTCATGGGGTCTCAAAGAGTCGGACACGACGGAGCAACTGAACTGAATTGACGGCAAAGAATTAAAATGGTGGTGAACTAAGTCAGTATGACCTCAATTTGAATATCAGACTAACTCTCTCCCTCCCCATACTGCCTTACTCATATTAAGCAAATAACATAGTTCTGTAAACCTCTGTATTGACAGTTTTAAAATGTGTATTTAAATAAAAATCTTTAGGGCTATTTTTTAAGACTAAATGGAAAATCAAAAAGATAAGTTTTTGTAGTAATTTACAGCAAAAAAAAAAAAAGTAAGCAAATGGTGACATAATTTATTAAAGGCTCATCAATCAAACTAAGATTAAAACTTTTTAAAGATACAACTGAGTAAGTAAAATGTAGTAAAATAAAATAATTATGCAGTACCTAGTAATTTACTCTGCTGCTGCTAAGTTGCTTCAGGCGTGTCCGACTCTGCACGACCCTATAGACAGCAGCCCACCAGGCTCTCCCATCCCTGGGATTCTCTAGGCAAGAATACTGGAATGGGTTGCCATTTCCTTCTCCAATGCATGAAAATGAAAAGCCAAAGTGAAGTCGTTCAGTCGTGTCCGACTCTTAGCGACCCCATGGACTGCAGTCTACCTGGCTCCTCCATACATAGGATTTTCCAGGCAAGAGTACTGGAGTGGGGTGCCATTGCCTTCTCCAAGTAATTTACTCTAGAGCATCCCAAAGTGTGACAGTAATAAGGAAAAATGTGATGTGTAGTGTTCATACAGAAATCCAGGTGAGAAAAAAATATATGTATATGATGAACAGCTTTGAAAATAAAAGCAGAGTGACCAGTTTTATGATGCAGTGATCAGAGATAGCATTCATTTTGATCACCAAACAGCTACGCAACAAAAGGTTGCACTAATATGTGGAACTGAAATGCTAGGCAAACTTATTTTATGGAAGTTCTTTACTTCATGATATAAAATAGGACAGGTGTCCAATTTACCTGTTAATTTTTACAGGGGCCAGAAGGTTTTGATGCAGTGTGGGAAACCAAAGGAGAGAGAACTAGAATCAGTTTGAATAGCAAGGGCAATTTCTATGTATCTGCAATCAATAGAGCTAATTTTAGAGTGAGGTTCTTCTTGAAATGTGAGTTAAAGCAGGTACTGTTGCATAAGCAAATATGAGATATCCTGTGGAAATTCCAGATTTGACATGCTGAGATCTATTATTATTCCTTATGCTAGGCTGAAAAGGCTAGCTAAGAATATTTATATACAGGAACAAGGATAATATGTTTTAAAACTGCCCACATCATTATAATCACATATAATAAAGGGAAAAGTCAATGGTCTTACCCAAATGGATGTCAGAGATAACGGATTTGGAAATTATTTCAATAGAAATTGAGGAAAATGTCCAGTGGTTTTCAAAGTGGATTGAGAACGATGACACAAAAATATTTAAGAAAAAATTGAAATAAATTGACATATATTTATTTTATCCTCTGAGTGAGTGAGTGAAAGTCACTCAGTTGTGTCCTCCTCTTTATGACCCTGTGGACTATACAGTCCATGTAATTCTCCAAGCCAGAATACTGAAGTGGTTAATCTTTCCCTTATTCAGGGGATCTTTTCAACCCAGGGATCGAACCCAGGTCTCCTACATTTCAGGCCTTTTACCAGCTGAGCCATCAGGGAAACCATTTTATCTTTTAACATGTACAATTTGTGCATTTTATTATACTAATAGTTTAAAAGAACATAAACATAATTTAAACATATATGCATTGTATATTAGAGACAACTATTCAAAAAAAATTTAAGGATGGTCATATGTCTTCAAAAGACTTTGAGACCACTGCTACAAATATTATCGATGTTAACAATCAAGTTTTCAGCAGAGTCACAAATATATTGACAATCTTGGAATTTTATATGTTATTCCATAAAAATTTAGAGATGTTTTACTGGGTCAGAACTATGCAGTTTAATTTTATAGTGGGATTTCTCAAACTACCACCCTAGTACTTTGCCACACAACCTTAGATGTACATGATAAATTCTCTCTGTGAGGCATCAGATTACTCTGGCAAATTGCTTTAGACTCTCTCATCAATCTCAATCTATCTTTTGTTTCCTTCAATTTCCTCCCATAGTCACTCAACTCAGTTTTTAAATCATTCAATTCAGTTCAGTCACTCAGTCGTGTCCGACTCTGTGACCCCATGAACCGCAGCACGCAAGGGCTGCCTGTCGATCACCAACTCCCAGAGACCACTCAAACCCATGTCCATCAAGTTGATGATGCCATCCAACCACCTCATCCTTTGTCATCCCTTTCTCCACCTGCCCTCAATCTTTCCAAGCATCAGGGTCTTTTCCAGTGAGTCAGCTGTTCATATCAGGTAGCCAAAGTATTGGAGTTTCAGATTTAATATCAGTCTTTCCAATGAACACCCAGGACTGATCTCCTTTAGGATGGACTGGTTGGATTTTCATGCAGTCCAAGGGACTCTCAAGAGTCTTCTCCAACACCACAATTCAAAAGCATAATTCTTTGCTGCTTAGTTTTCTTTATAGTCCAATTCCCACATCCATACATGATCACTGGAAAAACCATAGCCTTGAATAGATGGACCTTTGTTGGCAAAGTAATGTCTGCATTTTAATATGCTGTCTAGGTTGGTCATAACTTTCCTTCCAAAAAGTAAGCATCTTTTAATTTCTAGGCTGCAGTCACCATCTGCAGTGATTTTCGAGCCCAGAAAAATAAAGGCAGCCACTGTTTCCACGGTTTCCCCATCTATCTGCCATGAAATGATGGGACCAGATGCCATGATCTTAGTTTTCTGAATGTTGAGCTTTAAGCCACCTTTTTCATTCTCCTCTTTCACTTTCATCAAGAGGCTTTTTAGCTCCTCTTCACTTTCTGCCATAAGGGTGGTGTCATCTGCATATCTGAGGTTATTGACATTTCTCCCGGCANGTTGAGCTTTAAGCCAACTTTTTCATTCTCCTCTTGCACTTTCATCAAGAGGCTTTTTAGCTCCTCTTCACTTTCTGCCATAAGGGTGGTGTCATCTGCATATCTGAGGTTATTGATATTTCTCCCAGCAATCTTGATTACAGCTTGTGCTTCCTCCAGCCCAGTGTTTTCCATGATGTACTCTACAAATAAGTTAAATAAGCAGGATGACAATATACACCCTGGACTTAACTCCTTTTCCTATTTGGAAACAATCTGTTGTTCCATGTCCAGCTCTAACTGCTGCTTCCTGACCTGGATACAGCTTTGTCAAGAGACAGGTCAGGTGATCTGGTATTCCCATCTTTTTCAGAATTTTCCACAGTTTACTGCGATCCACACAGTCAAAGACTTTGGCATAGTCAATAAAGCAGAAATAGGTGTTTTTCTGGAACTCTCTTGCTTTTTACATGATCCTTCAGAAGTTGGCAATTTGATCTCTGGTTCCTCTGCCTTTTCTAAAACCATTTTGAACATATGGAAGTTCATGGCTAATGTACTGCTGAAGCCTGTCTTGGAGAATTCTGAGCATTACTTTATTAGCATGTGAGATGAGTGCAGTTGTGCGGTAGTTTGAGCTTTATTTATTTAGCATTGCCTTTCTTTGAGATTGAAATGAAAACTGAACTTTTCCAGTCCTATAGCCTCTGCTGAGTTTTCCAAATTTGCTGACATATTGAGTGTAGCACTTTCACAGTGTCATCTTTCAGGATTTGAAATAGCTCAACTGGAATTCCATTACCTGCACTAGCTTTGTTCATAGTGATGCTTTCTAAGGCCCACTTGTCTTCACATTCCAGATGTCTGGCTCTAGGTGAGTGATTATGTAGGTCTTGGAGATCTTTTTTGTACAGTTCTTCTGTGTATTCTTACCACCTATTCATAATATCTTCTGCTTCTGCTAGATTCCTACCATTTCTGTCCTTTATTGAGCCCATCTTTGCATGAAATGTTCCCTTGGTATCTCTAATTTTCTTGAAGAGATCTCTAGTCTTTCTCATTCTGTTGTTTTCCTCTATTTCTCTGCATTGATCGCTGAGGAAGGCTTTCTTACCTTTTCTTTTTATTCTTTAGAACTCTACATTCATTCCTTTGTTGTCAGTGTAAACCATACTTGTGTAACAACTCATTATATTGTGTTTCTTAACATTGTGTTCCCTCTTATTCTAATTATTATTAATGCACTTAAATTATATATGCATGTTTCTGTGTATATGTGTCCATGGCTCAGAGGACACAGTTACTGTCCAACATTTTCCAGTGTTTCCCAGAGTCATATCACCCTTTAAAATGGAGAAAACGGTGATCCATGCACAAGACAGTTCTAAATTTCCCTGAAATAAATCCAGCTAGAGATATACAATAACAAAAATTTCAGTACAGGCCCCAATATAAAGCCAGTGGTAGAAAGCAGCCAGTTATAGATTTCTTAGCTTATATAGAACTGATGCTTCAGACCAAAGGACAAAAAGTGTAAATTTAGAAACCTTCACTTCTGCTTGACAATTGTTCCATTAACAGGTATAGTCAAAAATCTGAAATATCAGGTTTTTGGGAACACAAGCTATGGTTTGTGAATGTACCTGTGACTTACAGATCCTTGTTGTGACAAAAGTATTTCCACCACCTTTCAAATGAAAGATCTCCCTTGGCATATTTTGTCAGCCCTTGGCACTCTGACTCTGAAACCTTACAGAATGCTGACTTGCATGGTCAGCCTTCCTTCTGCTGACTTCAAGGCACTATGTACAGATTTCTGAGGAGAGAGGTAAGATGGGATTCTACTCTGTATTGTGTTAGGCATGGTAGCTCCCATTTGTTTTTACTTTAAAATAGAAAAGCACAATCCATATAAAATTGGCAACACTTTTATTTTATTTTTGCCTTGGTTCCCACCAAACTGGAAACATGTCTTTTAATTATGGAGTTCTTCATTTACCACCATTAAAAACCAAGTCTGATTAAAAATATAAAAACTGGGGACTTCCCTGATTAAGATTCTGCGCTTACACTGAAGAGGGCATAGGTTAGATCCATGTCCAAGTAACTATTAATAAGATCCCATATGCATAGCAGCTAAGCCAAATGTGTGTGTATTATACAAAAGCAAAAAAACAAAAAAACCCACAGTTACAACTAAATTTAAATTTTAGCGATTTTCTACAGAATCTCCATTAAATATGTCCTAAGTGTACTGTGGTTTTAGTCAGTTTTTTTTTTCCTGATATTCAAGCTGGTTTCATTATTATTTTACTTTATTTTGCTTTACAATACTCTATTGGCTTTGCCATACATCGACATGAATCCACCACAGGTGTACACGAGCTCCCAATCCTGAATCCCTCTCCCACCTCCCACCCCACAACGTCTCTCTGGATCATCCCCATGCACCAGCCCCAAGCATCCTGCATCCTGCATCAAACATAGACTGGCGCCTCATTTCTTACATGATAGTATACATGCTTCAATGCCATTCTCCCAAATCATCCCACCCTCTCCCTCTCCTTCAGAGGTCAAAAGTCCGTTCTATATATCTGTGTATCTTTTGTTGTCTCACATACAGGGTCATCATTACTATCTTTCTAAATTCCATATATATGTGTCAGTATACTATATTGCTGGAGCCTATTATACAGAGTGAAGTAAGCCAGAAAGAAAAACACCAATATAGTATATTGATATGGTTCTCTATTACTTCTTTAATTTTTATTTTTCATAGCTTACTATTACCTTTCTAAAATTTAAAAAAAAAAGCCTTTTAAAAAATAAATTCTGTATTTTTTGTGTGTATTTGATTTTTTATATTGTACTTTTAGGAGTCTAATTTTTATTCTCGGTTTTTAATTTTTGATCTTTTGTATTTAATTTTTTACCACTGAGTCTGATTTTTTGTATCTACTTTCACTTAGGGGTTTCATTACCAGCTTGATCACTCACTTCCTTTTTGACCTTCCCTTTTCTGCTCCTGGTTTCCTCTCTCCCTCTTCTGTCTTCCTTTATCTGTATACGTCTGTGATGCTCTTTTGGTGTTCCTGGCTGTGAATAGGCTAGAGACACAGATTGAGAAGATGCAACAAATGTTCAACAAGGACTTAGAAGAAATAAAGAATAATCAATCAGTAATGAACAATGCAATAACTGAGATTAAAAGCCTTTTGGAGGGAACCAACAGTAGAGTAACTGAGGTAGAAGAAAAATAAGTGAACTGGAAGATAGAAGATGGAAATAAATAGAGGAGACAGAAAAAAAATAATAAGAAAAGTGGAAAAATAATAATAAAAAAAGGAACATCATAAGAGACCTTTGGGACACTATTAAGTGCCCCAACATTCAAATCATAGGCATTCCAGAAGAGGAAGACAAAAGGAATGAGCATGAGAAAGCATGAGGAGATAGTAAAAAAATTCCTTAAAATGGTGAAGGAAGTAACCACCCAAATCTAAGAAGTCCAGAGAATCTCATACAAGAAAAACCCAAGGAGAAGCAAACCAAGACACATGTTAATCAAACTAACAGAAATTGAACATACACACACACACAAACAAATATTAAAAGCAGCAAGTGAAAAGCAACAAATAAAATACAAGTGGATCCCCATAAGAATAACAGCTGATCTTTCAACAGAAACTCTGAAGGTCAGAAAGGAAAGGCAGTGTACAGTTAAAGGGAAGAAAGGGGAAACCTACAACCAAAATTACTGTATCCAGCAAGGATCTTATTCAGATTAAAAGGAGAAATCAAAACTTTACAGATAGGCAAAAGCTAACAGGATTCAGCTCCACTAAACCAGGTCTTCAAGAAATGCTGAAGGATCGTCTCTAGACATGAAACACAGAAAAGTTTTATAAAAATCAACCCAAAACAATAAAATAAATGGCAACAAGATCATACTTCTCAATAATTATCTTAAACATAAATGGTTTAAATGCTCCAGACAAAAAACAAAGACTAGCCCAATGGATACAAAAGCAAGACCTTTATTTGCGCTGCCTACAAGAGACCCACCTCAAACCAAGGGACACATTCAGACTGAAAGTAAGGGTCTGGGAAAAGGTATTTTATGCAAATGGAAAACAGAAGAAAATGGTGATAGCAATACTCTCATCTCAGATAAAATAGACTTCAAATAAAGATTAGTATAAGAGACAAGGAAAGACAATATATAATGACCAAGGGATAAATCTAAGAAGATAAACAATTATAAATATATATACACCCAACATAGGAGTACCTCAATACATAAGGCAAATGCTAACAACTATTAAAGGGTAAAATGACAGTACCATGATAATGGTGGGGGATTTTAACACTCCACTCACAACAATGGACATATCATCCGGACAGAAAATTAACAAGGAAACACAAGCTTTAAAGTATACATTGATCTAGTTAGACCTAATTGATATCTACAAGG
>SJYV01030281.1:0-11947 GCA_006410875.1 Neotragus pygmaeus | reverse complement strand
CCCCTAAGAAGGGTCCCTAATATGATAGGTAACAAATACATGGTTATTGGGTCAAGATTTAGGTAAAATAGTTTTGGGTATGCAGAGTGCAAAGAGAAATTTTTGAGATTGCTCCATGCCTTACCATTGGATATACTGCTGCTAATATATCTATAGCAAACATTTATGCTTTGAGAGATGGATACAAAATAAAATATGAAAAGGGTCTGAGGGACTAGAGATACCCATGAGGAATTAAGAAGGGAAATATGAAGAAAGCCTATGAGAAGCTAAGAAGGGAAATCTATGAGGAATTAAGAAGGGAAATTTGCAGTTTGACAACAAAAGAATCCAACTAGCTACCACACTTAGCTAGTTCACTAGGGATATGTTTGCCTCCCAAGTTTTTCTAGTGCATCCTTTTCCCTTGTGAGGGCTGATTGGAACTGGGGTTTCATGGAGAGGAACTTCCTGCCTTCAGAAAGCCTAGGCTGGGAGAAAATTCAAAAGCAAAATAATTTGCANCTCTTGTTGTTGCTGATCAGTGTCAGTTATTAACTTTACTCAGAGAAAGAGGGGCCAAGTTCCACCAAGGACCTTGTCTTCCTGGCACATAGTAGACATTGGGGAAATGTTTAAAGAATGAGCAAATTAAGGAACCAAAACAGAAGTAAGGGAAGAGCAAGGTAACCATGAGGAAGAAGAAAGATTCTGCATGACCAGAAATGGAGGGAAAGAAAATCATAAGCCAGGCAAATGGGGGAAGAGGAGGAGGAAAAGGAGGGGAATCAGAAGAAAATGACTAACAAGGAAAATACAGGGCCCAGTGCAGGTGGTAAGAGATGGCCAAAGGGAAGGTGAGCATTAGTCCAAACAAGGGAAAATGGCACTTGCTATCAGAAAAAATGAAGGTCCTGTCATCAATGATGTCAGACATCAAAGATGTCTCTCTTAGAAAAGAGAGATACTGGAGTAGGGACAGGATTGACAAGAGAAGGAAGGAGTGGGAACCCTAAAAAATAATGTTCCCAGCTACCGTCTACCACTGTCTCTGTGGGGGAGACTGGAGAAACTCGAGGAGAAAATAAGTGCAGGAAAAATTGCCTCTGCAGAGCAGGTAAGAGGAGGTTGTTCAGATTTATGGATTTTATTAAGCCAGTTTTCCGAGTCACTCAGCTATAAAGGAAAACAGCTTCTGCTGGGCTGTCTCCCTCCTTGAGGTGAGGGAAAAAGAGTGGGTGGAAGCAGGGATAGACCCTGGTGTGTGTCTGCAGCTAGAAGCACTGCAGGTGTTTCCAGCTGTCGTGTCGCATCACATTCGTATCACAAGCGGGAATTGAAAATCAGTCCATGTGAGGCAGAGATGAACCCACATCTGTCATCCTCCCCAACGATAAATAAATAAATAGCCCAGAAAGATGGATGCCAGTGTATCTAGAGCAAAATTTTAAAGCATGTGCTTTATGATAAAACTAGACCCAGGGTCCGATGGAGACTGCGGGCAGCTACATGCACTGTGGCTATCCTGAATGTTGATGCTGCATATTGCTAAGGGGAATGTAATTTATAGCAGAAACCCTACGGCTTCCACTAAGGTTGAGTTTTCCTCTCATTTTCTTGCCTTTTTATTGGCTTCACTGCACGGTTGCCAATAGCAACATCCACTGGTAGCAAGGGGAGTTCAACACCATTGCAATCTGCCATACAGTGGAGCCCTGACAATGTCAACCATCAATCAAGTGGCTGTTTGTAATTGCCTCCATCTATTTCTCCTGTCTCAAGGTATCTTTCCTATTGTGGGTCAAAATTCAGAAACTGCTGACTAATGCCCAGGTCTGTTCCTCCAGGACCATGAAACAGTAGACAAGGAGGGTAGCAGGCTCCCTAGAGCCAACAACCCAGAAGGTTAGAGGTTGAACTTGGGAGTTCGGGGTATTTTAAATCTAAGTAATGAATTTGAGGTATGTGTGGTTACCCATATAATCTGCTTTCCCAAAACAGAAAAAGAGAAAATTTCCCAATTGTTATTATTAATGTTTATTTCCTGTTGGAGGAAGGAATTTAAATGTGAACCTTCTTATAAAACTTCCAACTGACCAAATGTTCGATTCTCTTGGCATTTATGGTTGAAATGACTTCATCCTACTTTGTCCACGAGGTATATTTTTCTCAGGCAGGCTATTTATCATTTTATTATGGATGTGGACAATACATGCACAACCTATAATATAGCTGGCAATCCCGGCCAGGAGGGACAGCTTGGCAGACTGTAGAGGGCACCGCCCCAGCACACAACGGATGGGGCTCCCCCCGGCCTGGCTTGTTATCTTGGGACCCTCAGGTCTCGGATTTTCCACCTGTAAAATAAAAGCCCTGACTTTTATTCAGTTCATTCCTACACCAAAGGACCAAGCTGTGTTTAACTTTAAAAAATTATTCCATGTAATTGTCTTATTCACTCTTCTCAAACAAGATAGGGATAAAGAGGTCATCTCCTCCCTAAAGACAAAATAAAAAGTTACATATATGGAGTAGATACAAAAACAACCTTAGCACAGATATGTCTGAGCCTGTCTCTAATGATCATAAAAGACATGGTCATCAGTATAATTTTTATTCCTTAAAGGACAGCTTTAGATTATCTCATAGCATAGACGTCCCATAAATGGTAGTCAGTTTAATTTAGAATTTATAAAGTGAGTCAAAAGAAGTTAAAATTGCATGTGTTTTCTGTTTCTGAAATCTGTAATGTCCACATATTTCCAGGTATTTTATATTTACCCATTGGGTTGGATTAGAAATAATCATTAAAATTTTGTTAGTGAAATAACCATCTAATATTAATGCTACAGGAATTCAGTTGCTTTTTTCATGTATCATATTTGATCCACTTACCTTAGGTCATTAAACAGAATCTGCTCAATTTACTTTGTGGTAGACTTATTTTAAAATCCATTCCTCCTGCTGACTCAGTGATTCACAGAAAGATAAAAATACAGTTTCATCTCCATTAATAGTGTGAAAACCTCCTGCCAAGTGGGACAGAAATCTAACAGATTAAGGGGAGATTTACATACAAAGAAAAATGTTTGGGCTGAAAAAACAATATTCAAAAGGGATTCATTACAGCAAAAGAGTAAAACCTCATTTGGGACCTAAAAGCTATGGCAGTGCCACTGCAGTGAGGTTTCACTCTCTGCTTCAGAGTAACAGTCTCTGAAACAGTTGTTACGTCACGTGCTGTAAAGAACTCCCGAACCTCACATGTATCAGGAAATGTAAAGGTTGAGTCTGTAAGCAGCCAAAATTTCGTAAGTTTCATAAGTGAACCGTAATAGAATGAAACGTATAGACGGCAGGAGCGGTGTGTCTGGGGTTTCACACTGAGCGCTTGGACTTAATGCCTGAGGTCCCGCTTCCACTGCTTGTGCACCTTTTCCTCAGCTGGTAATGTGATGTTGCACATCTTTTCTAATTTAATTCTGAACGTTATTACGTATTTAGTCCATCTCTCAATAGCACTAAAGTTAGTCACCTGTGTAGCACATCCCTACTAATATTGTTGAACATATACACTAGTACAAAAATATGTTTGTTTTACTGAGTGAATGAAGTATTTCCTATAAAAAAAATGTTTTATTTCAGGCCACCATTTATCTTTGTGTTCATTTTCTGTGTGTGTGTATTAGAATCTCGATTATTTTTTCTTTAGATTTAGATGAAATCATATTTAGATGAATTTTTAAAAAACACAAATAGCACTGTATGGAAACAAGAGTTTAGGTGTTGGCAAATCTCATCCTCTTGGGGAAAAATATTTTTGCCATTTTATTTTGATGTACAATAATCTAAAAAGGATCCCCTACTGATTTGCTTCTTAATTATTATTGTTTTACACAAAAGAAGCGAAATATGTCTTCAATTGACTTATCGGACATCACTCCCTTTGTGTAGATTTCCCAGGCTCATGTGTCATTATAGCAATACTACATTATAAGACTGCTTATAAGACCATTTCACAAGCATCTAATCCATGATTTTGAAACTGCTTTAAGGGAACTAAATATCTTTGTTTTTAACAAAATGCTTAAAGCNGATTTCCCAGGCTCATGTGTCATTATAGCAATACTACATTATAAGACTGCTTATAAGACCATTTCACAAGCATCTAATCCATGATTTTGAAACTGCTTTAAGGGAACTAAATATCTTTGTTTTTAACAAAATGCTTAAAGCTTAACTAAACCTCTAAAATACTCTTTATTTCCCTTGAGGATGATTTAAGGGCTGAAAGAGGCAGGCATGCATCTGAAAACCTAGGATTTAAATTCTGACTGTCCATTTAGCCCATTAACCTTGTCTTCATCTGTGATGTTTGCTTGTGTAAGAACATAGTGGGACAGCCCTGTCCACGGAGCATCTTAAAGATGACAAAAGGTTCTTAGAATTACTGAAGTTTTTCTGGAGGGATAAGAGTCTGAAGCCCAATGCAGACGAGTTCCCTGTGCCTGTTACAGACTGCTCAAATTTGCATGGGCAATTACACAGGGGGATCGCATCAATGCAGGGCCGCCAGCCACTGACGCCATACAATTACACAGTGGCTTCGGTGCTTAAACTTTAAAATTCTTACACCATTGTGCCTGTTCTATTAGAACAAACTACAGCAAATGATCCAAAGCGGATTCCAATGACTGGAGAGGAGGTGCTCAGGGGGAGAGGAAGAGGTGCAGTCTGGCCCCTACTGGCCAGCTTAAGCAATCACCAGTCCCCGCACACTGACTGAGGCAACCACACGTTTCTTTGTGCTTTGTAGTCCACGTTTTTCAGGTGGAGCCAGTGGTAAGAATTAGCTAATTCACAGCAGGGCTGTGAGGATGAATGAGGGAAGTTAGGCAAAGCAGGACCTGGTCCTGGTACAGAAAGTACTGCATAAACACAGGGGCTTAGACTAGCTCTTTGTTTGGATGGTTGATTGATTTCATTAAATGCAAGTATCCACAGTTGTGCTTTCTCTGGTAATTGCATTTATAAACAGCAATGTTATTGTGCTCTTCCTAATAAGTTAATTTCAATAATACCACCATAAGCCCCCAAATATAAGGTACTTGACTTTTTAAAAAAAAAGGTATATCCAAGAAGGAAATCTAATTAAAATATTAATAAAGCTGGAACCACCAGTGAAAAGAAAATTCATGAGGTTAAATGTCTTACCATCTGAGCATAAATGTTCCCAAGTGTTGATCTGGTACACAATTTTTCCAAAACTCTTAGATTGAATAGATGCACTGAAAAGTCAAATCAATTACATTTCCAATTTGACAAAAATTTATTATTTCTGCCCCCTTTGTGGTGGAAAATTTCAGGGGGTGGGAAGGAAGATGCAAGGGGACTGAACCAATAAGGGGGCTGGCCACATCCTGAAGAAAATGGCTTGAGATGAGAGGGATCAGACATAACAACTGGAAAATGGTTTTGCAGGAAGTCTTCCTTCGTCAAAGAAATTGTCTGACCCCAGCTACGGTTGTTGAGATGTTCATAAATTACCAATGTTTATCAACAGGAAGTGATTACATTTAAAGGATAAATTAAAAAACATACTTTCCAACTAGTTTTAAAAGAGAATGTCAAATAGATTATACATAAAATAGGATATGAATATGGGTCACATTTGACAGGCAGAAATATGAGCATGTTAAGAACCAGACATCATGCTTTTAGCTCCTATCCATTTTGCCCAAATGAAATTCTTCTGTGTGGTAAATATGCCTCTCTTCATGCAGCAAAATCCACCGAGTCCAGCACCATTTTCCTAAAGTCTAATTCCTTTCAACAAAGCACTAAATCTTTTTACTGCAACCACCAAATGCTTTCTTATTGCTAGAAATGGTACAATACACTAACTTTTTGATACCTGCTCCAGCTTTCCAAGATTGTCTTGGAAACAAAATGATCCTTTATGACATTTTATAATATCCCACCCCATTATTGCTTTCCAGAATTTCTATCATTAATTAAAGGGCTTTCTTTCACCATCCCCCACCCCTCCAAAACCTAATCTATTCCCCAACTGCCTGTCATAGACTAAATAAAAGTCGGTCTATCACAGCAGCAGGCATGGTCATGCCAATTTCACAGTGTGATTTGTGCACTCATTTCATTTTGAAAACGACCCTGCCCTCCATCTGTCTAAGCTGAATGTCCTGCTTTTTTCAAGCCAGGCTTCAGGAGCAGCAGCACATGAAATCAGGAGGAAGAATGGCTTCCCTCCTGCCCACTTCAGCAGCCATGCTCACAGACAGGTGCCAGCACAAAGAGGGGAACCTCAACTGATGCCCGTAGGGAGGGGAGAAATTTAGGGGAGAGTAGAGGCCTTCTATTTTGCTTCCATTCCCCAAAGGCCATTTGAAGGTGAATGCTTTCATGATGCAAATACAACCCTGAAAATCAGACTGCTTGATTAAAGATACAAATGATAATTTCTTATTTCCATATTCAATAGCACCTCACCCAAAGTATCAGATTACACAAAAGGATTTTAAAATGTTAACACTGAGCTTGAGTTTCCAAGGGACAAGTATAGTTGGGTAGTCATAAAGGTGAAGACCCTCCCCCAACCATCCAGCCCACTCCTGGATTACTGAGCAGCACTAGCAAGTATCCCTCAGCCCAAGCATCTCCCTGGCTTGAAGGCCCTAAAAGGGTGTACCCAGAAATTGAGTTGAAAGAAGACTCAGAGTACAGTTCTAGTGGACCTTATCCATTGCTTTCTCTGGGGATCTTAGGTGGGCCAGAATGCTATTCAACCCATCTGAAATGGGTACAGTTTATCCCTTTCTCAGTATCATGAAGTGGAAGGTTTCTTGTCTGGTCCCATCCAGAAGAACAGAAATCTTGTCAATTTCTCAGCAAGGAAAGCTGAAAGAGCACAGAAATTCAATTGCTTTAGTATACAAGCAATGTCTTCTGCCAGCTGTACTAGGTGACTAGGAACTATACCACCCCCATTAGTTTTTTTCTAACACCTGCTCACAGCTACAATTCAGATATGGAAGTTCAAATGTCTATTACGCACACCAAGTTGATCGGTTGTTTTAATGGAAGGAAAAAAGACACTACTTTTCCAGCACACAATGTGGCACCAAACACAGGGCCTTTACAAACTCATCAATAGGAAATATATGGAATAGGTTACAAATGGTCACTATTTCCTACTGAAACTAGCTGCTGAATATCATGGCAATACCGCTGTGTGCTCTTGAGCAAATTCTTTGCTCAAAAAAATTTTTTTTTTGCTGTGTGGTCTTGAGAAAACTCTTTACAACTTTCTAGTACACAGATTCTGTAACATGTAATAAAGAGAACACGTGGCGATTAAGATTAGAAATAAGGTACATCAATTGTCTGAGGGCAATACAATATGGTTAGTGGTGGCACTGGAGTTCATACACAGAAAAGATGTTATGGGCAGCAAAAGGACTTGATCGACTCTTTAAATATACAGGAAAGACATGATTTTATTTGTCCAGTTTACTTTGGTACTGGATAGGCTAATGTGGATCAATGGAGATATAGGGGGGTTGAGGAAGATTGGTTTCTTACATGTAGGGCAAGTTGGGGAGCCAGACCAATAGATATGGCCAAGATTAAACACTAACATCTACTCAGTAATAACTGTTCTTAGTGGAGGGCGGGGGGAACACCTGGATCTAAAACTGAACGTCTTCCAGTACCAGATAATATTCACAAAACCATTTCCCATCGTTAACTTGCGGAAACGACAAAAATAAGAAGTATTATCTGCTGCATATTACTTAGAAAGTGTGCCAAGGCAGATTAAAAAGAGAAGCTACTCTAATGCCAAAAGAATTCCGTAAGAGATATTCCACCTTTTCCCTTCTCATTAGATTAAAAAAACTAACTGCGAAACGACACCATGAGTATATATTGCAGTGTATAAGGCTAAAAACCTAAGGGGCTTCAGATCGCAAACCTTTCTTCCCCAAGCCAGAGACAGGTGAAACAAAACGCGGCCAGCAATTGTAATCAGCAACACTAACGGAAGGCAAGAGGGTCCGTCCTGCAGAGACTACGCCTCCCAGCATGCAGCGCTGCACGTCCAGACGCCGGCGCGATCGGACCAGTGCCTGTCGGGAAGTAGAGTTTCCGTTTCGGAACTGCCCCGAGGCCTTTCATCTATCTTGCGTGACTCACGACCTCCGCAGCCCGGAGTTCTCGGGGATTAATACAGTAATTTTAAAATTCACTTCAGTGATCCTTTTATATTCCTTACGCAGTTTTGCCGTTGCCAAGTAATATCCGGACAAAAGAGTTTTCCGTTTCCGGTTGGCATGTTGCCTTGGTAACCGGGATGCACAGCCGCGGAGGCAGTTATGGCGGGGCTGGGCGGTGAGCCCATCCCCGACGGAGAGTTCACCGCGGTTGTGTACCGGCTCATCCGGGATGCCCGGTACTCCGAGGCCGTGCAGCTGCTGGGCGGAGAGCTCCAGCGGAGCCCGAGAAGCCGCGCCGGACTGTCGCTGCTGGGCTACTGCTACTACCGCCTACAGGAGTTCGCGCTGGCTGCCGATTGCTATGAGCAACTGCGCCAGCTGCACCCGGAGCTGGAGCAGTACCGCCTGTACCAGGCCCAGGCCCTGTACAAGGCCTGCCTCTACCCAGAGGCCACCCGCGTGTCCTTCCTCCTCCTGGACAACCCCACCTACCACAACCGGGTCCTCCGTCTCCAAGCCGCCATCAAGTACAGCGAGGGCGACCTGCCCGGGGCCAGGAGCCTGGTGGAGCAGCTACTGAGTGAAGGAGGAGAAGACAGCGGGGGCGAGAACGAGCTGGATGGCCAGGTCAATCTGGGTTGTTTGCTCTACAAGGAGGGACATTATGAAGCCGCGTGTTCCAAGTTCTCTGCGGCCCTGCAGGCTTCGGGCTACCGGCCTGATCTTTCCTACAACCTGGCTTTGGCCTATTTCAGCAGCCGACAGTATGCATCCGCCCTAAAGCATATCGTGGAGATTATTGAACATGGTATCCGCCAGCACCCAGAACTGGGTGTGGGCATGACCACTGAGGGCATTGATGTTCGAAGTGTTGGCAACACCTTAGTCCTTCACCAGACCGCTCTGGTGGAAGCCTTCAACCTCAAGGCTGCCATAGAATACCAACTGAGAAACTATGAGGCGGCCCAGGAAACCCTCACTGACATGCCACCAAGGGCAGAGGAGGAGTTAGACCCCGTGACCCTGCACAATCAGGCGCTAATGAACATGGATGCCAGGCCCACAGAAGGGTTTGAAAAACTACAGTTTTTGCTTCAGCAGATCCCCTTTCCCCCAGAGACCTTTGGCAACCTTTTGCTGCTATACTGTAAATATGAGTATTTTGACCTGGCAGCAGATGTCCTCGCAGAGAATGCCCATTTGACGTACAAGTTCCTCACACCTTATCTCTATGACTTCTTGGATGCCATGATCACTTGCCAGACAGCTCCTGAAGAGGCTTTCCTTAAGCTTGATGGCCTAGCAGGGATGCTGACTGAACAGCTCAGGAGACTCACCAAACAAGTGCAGGAAGCAAGACACAATAAAGATGATGAAGCTGTCAAAAAGGCAGAGAATGAATATGATGAAACCCTTGAGAAGTACATTCCTGTGTTGATGGCCCAGGCCAAAATCTACTGGAACCTTGAAAATTACCCAATGGTAGAAAAGATCTTCCGCAAATCTGTGGAATTCTGTAACGACCACGATGTGTGGAAGCTGAATGTGGCTCATGTTCTGTTCATGCAGGAAAACAAATACAAAGAAGCCATAGGTTTTTATGAGCCCATAGTCAAGAAGCATTATGACAACATCCTGAAAGTCAGTGCTATTGTGCTGGCCAACCTGTGTGTTTCATATATTATGACAAGTCAAAATGAAGAAGCTGAGGAGTTGATGAGGAAGATTGAAAAAGAGGAAGAGCAGCTCTCCTATGATGATCCAGATAAGAAAATCTACCATTTCTGCATTGTGAATTTGGTGATAGGGACACTTTATTGTGCCAAAGGAAATTATGACTTTGGTATTTCCCGGGTTATCAAAAGCTTGGAACCTTATAATAAAAAACTAGGAACTGACACGTGGTATTATGCCAAAAGATGCTTCCTGTCATTATTAGAAAATATGTCAAAACACATGATTGTACTTCGTGACAGTGTCATTCAAGAATGTGTTCAGTTTCTAGAACACTGCGAACTTTATGGGAGGAACATACCCGCTGTTATTGAGCAACCCCTGGAAGAAGAAAGAATGCATACTGGAAAGAATACAGTCACGTATGAATCCAGAGAGCTAAAAGCTTTGATTTATGAGATTATAGACTGGAATATGTAGTAATGTCTAATGATGGCTTTTATCAAAATGGCTCTGTTAACTTTATATATTTGCAACTCTTTTATCTTTGTTCTTTGGCGTTTTCACATTTGTTGTACATTGAAATTTGTACACTTGAAAATTATAGTGAAAATAATTTAGATGTATCTTTTGAGAAACATCACAAAAGGGTTATAATAAAAAGAACTTGCACCCTAGAAAGATTTATGAAAATTTCAAAAATGAATGGGGAAATGTGTCTAATAGTATTTGTAATGCCTACATCTCCTCTCCTTTGTATCTTTTTGAGTTTTGCTATACTCTGAAAAAATCCTGCACAAGAAGATTATATCCTCCACGGACCAAGCACTGTCAAGTCCAGAACTCAGTTAATGTGTAGGACATCTGGAGATTAATAATAATCTCAAAGATTTCATGTTATACTCCAACAATTTATCTTTGAGTAACATTAATTTGTAATGCATATGTTTTCATAGATTTTAGTATGTCTTGGCAGAATTTTCCAATACAATTGTAATGCTTTCTTTAACAAAAATTCTTTATATCCCAATTTTTTTTTTAACCTGCAAGATTTAGTAGGAAATTNGATTTCATGTTATACTCCAACAATTTATCTTTGAGTAACATTAATTTGTAATGCATATGTTTTCATAGATTTTAGTATGTCTTGGCAGAATTTTCCAATACAATTGTAATGCTTTCTTTAACAAAAATTCTTTATATCCCAATTTTTTTTTTTAACCTGCAAGATTTAGTAGGAAATTATCCCATAACAAAACTATGGTGCTGTGGTGTGGAGACAATAAACAACTGATAAATTTCCATGGTTTTCTTTTGCCCATTTGTTAATAATTTGAATATATGATGTTACTCTTTTTAACTGATTAATAACACTTATTAATAAAGTTCTAAGATACCCTTAAAACTTGGTTCTTAATTCTTGTTTCTACTTAGGACACATTAATACTGGACTTTGTTTTTATGTTGTAACCTCTTGGAAAAAGAAAAATATTCTACAAAAAAAATATTCTATTCCAGTCACCCCATCAAAGTCTTCTATTCATACCATAAAATGTTATCAATGATTCTGAAACCTTATGACATTTAATACAAGCTACAAGAGCTTTATTATTTGTTTCCTCCACCCCTTATACCTCTGTTCTTCATAAAAGTGACTGGCATGGCCACTTAACCTGGTTTAGAAAAAGTCAACAACATTAGGTTGAACCATATGAAATTGCTGATTTTAAAAGCTTTCAACCTACAAAAACAGCAGTTCCCATGGTTCAACCTAATAGCTTTCAATGAACAGTAGGAATTCCTACTATAATAATTATTTTTTTAATCTTCAGGGAGGAAAAAACTAATGGTACCCAGATGAAGCATGCTGAGAATAATTGTGTAGCATGACATCTTTTGTACTGAAATTCTATATCTGTCTGAGAATTTGGCTCATTGTGAATTCTGCATGGGCTTGAAATTATGTCATATTTAGTCTGTTATCGGAGAAAGCAACGGCACCCTACTCCAGTACTCTTGCCTGGAAAATCCCATGGATGGAGGAGCCTGGTAGGCTGCAG
>SJYV01030280.1:3879-19242 GCA_006410875.1 Neotragus pygmaeus | reverse complement strand
AATCCAACCTCTACTCTAGATTTTTAATCTTTGCTTTTTGGTATTTGTTATCAATTTTGTACCTTTAAGTCAGTACCCATTTTTACTTGGGAGCGCAATTACTGGCTTGACTGCTCTCTCCCCATTTTGACTCCTTTTTCTCCACCAGGTCGCTTCTGTCTCCTCCCCCCCTGCTTCCTCTTCTCTACTCAATTCTGTGAATCTCTGTGTATTCCAGACAGTGGAGAAAACTTAGGAAACTGGTTACTGGCTGGATCTGTCTCTCTCCTTTTGCTTTCCCCCTTTTATCATCCTGGCCACCTCTGTCTCCTTCCTCCTTCTTCTCTTCTCTGTATAACTCCATGAACATCTCTGAGCGGTCCAGACTGTGGACAGCACATAAGGAAGTGATTACTGGCTAGCTTGCTCTCTCCTCTTTGATTCCACCTCATCTCATTTGGGTCACTTCTAACTTCCTCCTCCCTCTTCTCTTCTCAATGTAACTCTGTGAACCTCTCTGGGTGTCACCACTGTGGAGAAACTTTTCATCTTTAACCTAGATATTTTATCAATGGTGTGATATAGAAGAAGAAGTCTTGAGACTACTGTAAAATTAAGACTGAAAACCAGAAGCAGGAGGCTTAAAGTCCAAATCCTGAGAACACCAGAGAACTGATCCCAGGGAACATTAATCGACAGGAGCTCATCAGTGTAGCCTCCATAACTACATGGAAACCAAGCACCATCCAAGGGCCAACAAGTTCCAGTGCAAGACATACCATGCAAATTCTCCAGCAACACAGGAACACAGCCCTGAGCTTCAATATACAGGCTACACAAAGTTACTCCAAACCCACTGACATCTCATAAGTCATTACTGGACACTTCATTGAACTGCAGAGAGAAGACAGCTCCAGCCACGAGAACTCCGACACAAGCTTCCCTAACCAAGAAACCATGACAAGCCACCCATACAACCCCACCCACAGTGAGGAAACTCTGCAATAAAGAGAACTCCACAAACTGCCAGAATATAGAAAGGCCACCCCAAACTCAGCAATATAAACAAGATGAAGAGACAGAGGAATACTCAGCAAGTAAAGAAACAGGATAAATGCCCACCAAACCAAAGAGGAAGAGATAGGAAATCTGCCTTATAAAGAATTCCAAATAATGATAGTGAAAATGATCTAAAACCTTGAAATCAAAATGGAATCACAGATAAATAGCTTGGAGACAAAGATTGAGAAGATGCAAGAAAGGTTTAACAAAGACCTAGAAGAAATAAAAGAGTCAATATATAATGACTAATGCAATAAATGAGATAAAAACACTCTGGAGGCAACAAATAGTAGAATAAAGGAGGCAGAAGATAGGATTAGTGAAGTAGAAGATAGAATGGTAGAAATAAATGAATCAGGGAGGAAAAAAAGAAAAACGAATTAAAAGAAATGAGGACAAACTCAGAGACCTCCAGGACAATATTAAATGCCCCAACATTTGAATCATAGAAGTCCCAGAAGAAGAAGACAGAAAGACTATGAGAAAATACTTCAGGAGATAATAGTTGAAAACTTCCCTAAAATGGGGAAGGAAATAATCACCCAAGTCCAAGAAACCCAGAGACTCCCAAACAGGATAAACCAAAGGCAAAACACCCCAAAACACATATTAATCAAATTAACAAAGACCAAACACAAAGAACAAATATTAAAAGCAGCAAGGGAAAAACAACAAATAACACATAAGGAGATTCCCATAAGGATAACAGCCAATCTTTCAATAGAAACTCTTCAGGCCAGGAGGGAATGGAGAGACACACTTAAAGTGATGAAAGAAAATAACCTACAGCCCAGACTGCTGTACCCAGCAAGGATCTCATTCAAATATGAAGGAGAAATCAAAAGCTTTAAAACAAGCAAAAGCTGAGAGAATTCAGCACCACCAAACCAGCTCTCCAACAAATGCTAAAGGATATTCTCTAGACAGGAAACACAAAAAGGGTGTATAAACTCGAACCCAAAACAATAAAGTAAATGGCAATGGGATCATACTTATCAATAATTACCTTAAACGTAAATGGGTTGAATGCCCCAACCAAAAGACAAAGACTGGCTGAATGGATACAAAAACAAGACCCCTATATATGTTGTCTACAAGAGACCCATCTCAAAACAAGGGACACATACAGACTGAAAGTGAAGGGCTGGAAAAAGATATTCCATGCAAATAGAGACCAAAAGAAAGCAGGAGTAGCTATACTCATATCACATTAAATAGACTTTAAAACAAAGGCTGTGAAAAGAGACAAAGAAGGACACTACATAATGATCAAAGGATCAATCCAAGAAGAAGATATAACAATTATAAATATATATGCACCCAACATAGGAGCACCACAATATGTAAGACAAATGCTAACAAGTATGAAAGGGGAAATTAACAATAACACAATAATAGTGGGAGACTTTAATACCCCACTCACACCTATGGACAGATCAACTAAACAAAAAATTAACAAAGAAACGCAAACTTTAAATGATACAATAGACCAGTTAGACCTAATTGATATCTATAGGACATTTCACCCCAAAACAATGAATTTCACCTTTTTCTCAAGTGTACATGGAACCTTCTCCATGATAGATCACATCCTGGGCCATAAATCTAGCCTTGGTAAATTCAAAAAAATTGAAATCATTCCAAGCATCTTTTCTGACCACAATGCAGTAAAATTAGATCTCAATTACAGGATAAAAACTATTAAAAATTTCATTGCTGCTGCTGCTGCTGCTGCTGCTGCTAAGTCGCTTCAATCATGTCTGACTCTGTGCGACCCCATAGACGGCAGCCCACCAGGCTCCCCCATTCCTGGGATTCTCCAGGCAAGAACACTGGAGTGGGTTGCTATTTCCTTCTCCAATGCATAAAAGTGAAACATGATGCATTAAGTGTATATAGTAATAACTCTGAAAACAAGGATGAAAATTCCTTACTTGATAGGCAAGTATAAGCAGAAATTCCATCACTGTGAATAAAAAAAGGAGAGAGGTAGAGAGTAAAATAGGAGAAATATGAGAGAAAGAGAAACAGACTGGTGGAAAGCAGTACCAGTATTAACTTCAAGGCAAAAATTTACATCGAAGCCTTTAAAGCAATTATAGTAATTAAATACACAGAGATGTCATTCCATGTTGCTCCTATACTCTACTACTACTTTGAGTTTTGTAGTGCCTAATAGTCAAATCTATTTCGATGAAGTTGTGTAAAAACGCAATTTTGGCAAAATTTGAATTTATATACTGTAAGAAATAGAACTTCAAGTGGTCCATTTTCAGGGCAAAGTAGCTGGCCTTGAGTGGAAAATCATTAACAACATTTGTCCACTCAGAGCTAACTAGTTTTGTCTTGGAAAATTACTAGCAAGCTAGTCTTGCCTAACATCTTACACCTGAAGAGACTACGCTAACAGGATATTTAGGCTTTCTCAACTAAAGCTCTTACTGAGAAACGTGGACTTAAAGAATTCACTCCTTAAAAATGACTTACAATTTCATCATGAATGTGTGCATCTTTCATTTCTGGGGAAAAAAAATTCTATAGAGTGAATTTTCAACAGGTGATACACTTTACGTGAAATATTTTAAAATAAAAATTTAGAATGGTTGGAAAAAAGTTAATCCAGGTAGCTATTATAGCTAAAGGATTCCATTTGTAAAAAGTAAACAAGTGTAATGACAAACACACAGTATCATTACATTCAGTTCAGTTCAGTTCAGTTCAGTCGTTCAGTCGTGTCCGACTCTTTGCGACCCCATGAATCGCAGCACGCCAAGCCTCCCTGTTCATCACCATCTCTCGGAATTCACTCAAACTCACGTCCATCGAGGTCTGTGATGCTATCCAGCCATCTCAACCTCGGTCGTCCCCTTCTCCTCCTGCCCCCAATCCCTCCCAGCATCAGAGTGTTTTCCAATGAGTCAACTCTTCACATGAGGTGGCCAAAGTACTGGAGTTTCAGCTTTAGCATCATTCCTTCCAAAGAAATCCCAGGGTTGATCTCCTTCAGAATGGAGTGGCTGGATCTCCTTGCAGTCCAAGGGACTCTCAAGAGTCTTCTTCAACACCACTGTTCAAAAGCATCAATTCTTTGGTGCTCAGCCTTCTTCACAGTCCAACTCTCACATCCATACATGACCACAGGAAAAATCATAGCCTTGACTAGATGGACCCTGTCTCTTATACACATCTNCATCAGTCCTTCCAGTGAATACTCAAGGTTGATTTCCTTTAGGATTGACTGGTGTGATCTTGAAGTCCAAGGGACTCTCAAGAGTCTTCTTCAACACCACTGTTCAAAAGCATCAATTCTTTGGTGCTCAGCCTTCTTCACAGTCCAACTCTCACATCCATACATGACCACAGGAAAAATCATAGCCTTGACTAGATGGACCTTAGTTGGCAAAGTAATGTCTCTGCTTTTGAATATGCTATCTAGGTTGGTGATAATTTTCTTCCAAGGAGTAGGCGTCTTTTAATTTCATGGCTGCAGTCACCATCTGCAGTGATTTGGGAGCCCCCCAAAATAAAGTCTGACACTGTTTCCACTGTTTCCCCACCTATTTCCCATGAAGTGATGGGACCGGATGCCATGATCTTTGTTTTCTGAATGTTGAGCTTTAAGCCAACTGTTTCACTCTCCTCTTTTACTTTCATCAAGAGGCTTTTTAGCTCCTCTTTACTTTAACCTAAATTATCCACAGTGGCTTTGTATCATACATTTTTATAAAAATAAAGCATATCAAAATTAAAGTATAGCAAAAGATTCTTCAAATAAAGCTTTTATAAAAATAATTGTTATTTCTGTAATAGTTTTGAAAATATTAAAACTTGGGGCCTACATACGAGTCATTAATTAATGACCTCATTTACTTACAAATCAAAGAGGAGAAGTGGTCATTTTTGCTACCTCTAGGCAGTTACTTCAATGGCATCTGCATTGCCAAAATTGTTAAAATCATTTGATTGAAAATGAAGTTGCAATTAAAAGGAAGACATTCAGTAGCTGGATGGCAATATAGCATTCAAAATACATTTATAAATATTATATTTTATTATTATTGTTAATCTCTTAATATGCCTCTCCATAATATCAGGCATCCACTGGATTTCTTGCAGTATCTTCTCTACAGATAAGGGTGGACTTTACATATATTTCAAAACACATGTAAAAGAATATTACTTTGTTGTTGAAAACTTTTCATAGCAAAAAAAATATTGTGCGTATCATTTATAATTAAATAACAATTAACTGTACAAAAATTTTTTGAACCATCTTTCTATTCACATGTGAAGTTACTTTGATTTAAAAAAAAAAACTTAAAACACAAGAAAAGTTAGCCAATTTATGGATGCACTCTTTCCACATCAAAATCTGGTTCAACACTTCTCAAAATATGGTTTATAGAAATTTGCTTATCCATAAGACCATTCTAGGAGGTGTGTGGTGTCCAATATTTTTATTCTAATAATAAAATGCCTTTTTCAGTGTGTTGTAAACTATGGGCAAAATATCAAGTAGTTTAGCACAAATAAAATCTGTGGAAATAAGCTACATTTAGTCTCACTTGTAGTATTCTGTATTACTATTCACGCATTATAAGAAAACTGTGTTTTATATAATGTGTCTTTGAGGTGAAATAAAAATTATTAATTTTATTATTATTGACACTTCATATTCATCTTGCTAATAGTCTATGAAATAAACTGAAAAGTGTACACATTACTTATACTGAATTATTTAAATGGAATTGCTCTGTTGAGGAAAAGTATTTGTGAGCTTAATTAAACACTAAACTAAGTGATTCTTTTTAAAATGTGATTTTTATATAAAAATTTGAACTGTCTTAAATATTTCTTAAGACAATTAATGTTTTCAAAGGTAAGCTTTCCAGATTCTTATTACTTGAATTTTCTACTGGGATTGGTAATGATATTAATCTTTCAATTTTTAATATTATATATAAAATGTGTCAAAATTTGAAGAATTTGTGTTGCTCTGTAAGCCAACATTTCCCAAACAAGCAATATATATTTGACAAAACCATAATAGGTAAAGCTAGAAAATAAGGCTATTCTAATTTTTTTTCTTCTTATTTTAGCATTGGTAATTTGTCAATTTAAAGCAATTTATTTATTTGATCTGTGGGGTCGAGCTTACTAGCATAAATTTATTAACATCCCATGATTATCTGTTTAGTATCTATAGAATTCAGTGATTTTCCCAATTCCTGATATTAATAATTTATATTTTTTCCTACATCAAACTAGATAGGGTTTTATCAACTTTATCGATCTTAGAAAAACATTTTTTTCTTTTCTATATTATATTTACTGATATAAGTTTTCTTCCATGTACTACACTAGCTATATTGCCCAAGGTTTTAGTGTGCTATGTTTTCATTTTCTTTTTCAGAATGCTTCTAATTTTCCTTTTGACTTCTTTTTTGACTCATGGGTGTGTTTTTGTATGTGGTGTTTTGGGGTCTGTTTCTATTGACTGATTTTTTTCCTCATAAGATGCATATTTTTCTTTTTATTTGCATATTTTCTGAGCTTTAATAAAATGCTAGATGTTATACTTTATTACTTTTGGGTATTGTTTACTTTTATATTTCTTTATATTTTCTTGAGATTGTGTGGGAAGGGCTTCCCTGGCAGCGCAGAGGATAAAGTGTCTGCCTGCAATGCAGGAGACCTGGGTTCGATCCCTGGGTTGGGAAGATCCCCTGGAGAAGGAAATGGCAGCCCACTCCAGCATTCTTGCCTGGAGACAAGGCAAGCCTAGCAGGCTACAGTCCATGGGGTCACAAAGAGACACAAAGAGTTGGACACTACTGAGCTACTTCACTATTGTATGGGATGCAGTCTAGTAAATTAGAAACTGTTTAATCTTTTCAAGATTTGCTTTTACTTCTTGTTAGCTTGGACCAGATCAGCTTTTAGAGTAAGGCCCCTTTTTTTTTTTTTTTTCATTCCTAAAGCAATAGCATGCTGAATACTTTAAACAGTGACCCCTGTATTATGATATTTTCCACTTTGACTGCTGGTGCAGAGACAATTCTGTGCCTTGTGTGGCTTCATGAGATTGTTCTGCAAACTCATTTCTGACGAGCCTTTCTCAGGCTCAGGGATTATCCTTACATGGATTATCTGATCTGTGTTCTGTAAGGACTTCAGAGAACGCTCAGGAGGTGTCTGGTACTCTTTCCCTGTGTAGCTTTCTCTTCTTTGGTACTCTGCTTTGTTAATTCTAGCCACCTTTGCCTTCGCCAGTTCTTAAACCTCTTTCCTTAACTGAAGAGAACCAGCAGGCTCCCCTTTCTTTGGCTGGGATCTGACAAGTCTCCTCAGAGAGTGAACTTATGCAGGTATTGTAGAGTCCTGCCCCAGGGCCACAGGGTCAAGACCTTGTACCAAGATGACATAAGCACAGCCCAGAACCAAGGTCACCTCCAAAGCTGAGGCCCTTTGTACCTATTGCCAAAAGCCCCCCTTATCAGCACCAGCAGGCTTCCTGAACCCAAATTAGCACAAAACGTCCACACTGATATTCACCCTATAATGGCACCCTAACCATCATTTAAGGAGAAGGCGATGGCACCCCACTCCAGTACTCTTGCCTGGAAAATCCCATGGATGGAGGAGCCTAGCGGACTGCAGTCCACGGGGTCACTAAGAGTCAGACGCGACTGAGCAACTTCGTTTTCACTTTTCACTTTCATGCATTGGAGAGGGAAATAGCAACCCACTCCAATGTTCTTGTCTGGAGAATCCCAGGGACGGTGGAGCCTGGTGGGCTGCCATCAATGGGGTGGCACAGAGTTAGACACGACTGAAGTGACTTAGCAACCATCATTTAAATTGCCTTTGTCTTGAGTCTATAAAAATTGGCTACTCAACCACAAAAACTATTGGTTCTCCCTGGTCGTAAGAGGTAGCCCCACTGTGCTTGTGGTGCCCACATTATTGCTGCTCTTTGTTCTTAATAAACTCACTCTTTTCTGAAATGTTCTGGGTCTGGAAACTCTTCCAATCCGCCATCAGACTGCCCCAACAGATACTGGATTGCCTTATTTGTTTCCAGATATGGGGTTGCCTCATTTGTGTCCATTCATTCAAAGGTTGCTCTCTTCTGCTGTCTCTTTTCAAATGCGTATAAACTGGTTTCATACTGAAAAAGATTTTGGTGATGCAGAGTGATACATTGTATTTTGCAACCAATCTTTAAATAAATAAATAGAAACAAAAGTTGCTTGTCTATTTTCAGTGTGTTAGCAAGGAAAAATATCACCCCACTTCTCCACCTGGATATATTAACAAAGAATATTCAAAATTGCTAAAAAGTCTCTTGGTATACTGCTGCCGTTTCTGTAAAAAGACTACAAGTCCCCCCATACTTTTCAACCAAAGCAACAAACTTGAACAGATTGACTCCGAAGGCAGGAAGAAAAATTCAGATATCTTCCATCAAGCCAGATATCATTTAAAAGGGAAGAATGTAAAACAATTTCACTCTTATAGCTATTTTTTGAGGGAGTACATTTCAATATACCAATTTTGTCAATATAGTGGGCTTCATATTATTTTTAATGAGTTCAAAATCATAAGATTTTATATATAAAAATTAAAAGCAGTTATGTATTCCTAGAGTCAAGATTTTGAGAATAACTGATCTATTTTATTTTCTGGGACATAATTATTATTTTTACCTACTGGAAGCAAACTTATTACAGTAATTTTCTGTTTTGTTTTGTTTTGTTTTGTTTTGTCCTCAATATAAATGTGTAAAAAGGTTGTTGTTATTCAGTTGCTAAGTGTTCAATTTTTGCAACCCTATGGACTGCAGCGTGCCAGGCTTTCCCATCCTTCACTGTTTCCAAGTTTGCTCAAACTAATGTCCCTTGAGTTGGTGATGTCATTCAACTATCTCATCTTCTGTCATCCCCTTCTCTTCCTGCCTTCAATCTTTCCCAGAATCTTGGTATTTTCCAATGAGTTGGCTCTTCACATCAAGTGGCCAAACTACTGGAGCTTCAGCATCAGTCCTTCCAATAAGTAATCAGGGTTGATTTCCTTTAGGATGAACTGGTTGGATCTCCTTGAAATCCAAGGGATTTTCAAGAGTCTTCTCCAACACCACAGTTGGAAAGCCTCAATTCTTCAGCCCCCAGCCTTTTTTATAGTCCAACTCTCACATGTGTACATGACTACTGGAAAAACCATATCTTTGCCTATATGGACTTTTTTTTTTTGTCTTAAGCATTAGGTTAAGCAGAACAAAATTATATGGAAATTGGGTTAACCCCAACATTTGAAGATATCTGTCCATCCTTTAGTGATTGAGCAAAAGACTAAAAATTATGTGAAACAGAAACATGTGCACAGTTACTCCCTTGGGCTACTGAAATGGGTTCTTGCCAGTTAGGTTGTTTGTGGGAGGTATGAATGTGATGGCAATCCCACTCATTCATACCTGTCCTGAAAAACTCAAGATTCTGCTTTGGTTTGAGCTGCCAGGTAGAGGCATCTATACATGACACTCACTTATAACTCTGTCTCTTTCTAAGATTTATATGCAAGCACTATAAAGGGGAAATCCATTCACAGACAAATGCTCAGGGGCTTGCACAAATTCTTATACCTCTTAAAAGACCTGGTGATAGAATACAGAATAAGGACTCTATTCTTATTCCCAAGAGCACTACAATTTATCACTCCTCTATCTGTACTTCAGGAAAGAAATATAGAAATTTCACCTTGGAGGAATTAGCTGAACTGCTTTTTGTGCATCTGAATATGTGTATGCATTCTGACTCTACAGTTTTATTAGTGTGAACCATGAGCAGTCAGTACTTTACTTTATTTCTTAGTCTTCTGTATCTTCCACTCAAAAAAAGACCTTTAAAAATCACCTAAAAAACCCCGTGGGTCCCTTGAGACCAGTAAATCTCTACTTTTAATCTGATTTGTTACAAAGTTAAAATCTTTCCCTGAAAGTCTAATGCTCTATATAAGAAAATTTTGTCCGTTTTTTTTTTTTTTTTCCAATTTTTATTTTTGGGTCACCATAGAGAATCCTTCCTAATTAAAGGTCTTCCCTCAGAATGAGGATCTTGGTTGTATTAATTTAAAATATACCAACACTTGATGCCATCTAAAAGAAAAATTGATTAGCTTTATAGTAAATTTCTATAATGTAATTGTATATAATAAAACATTTGTACCTCTGTATCTTTGGTAAAAATCGTCCTAATTTATTAGTTTTACAAAACAAATCTAACTACTCTATTGTTGCTTATTTCCCTGCTATCACCATCTTAGAAATTTACACAAAAATGCTATTTTCTAAATGTAAAATGAATCAAAAGTATTCTTGCAATGAGAAATGTAAATAAACTTAAGCAGTATTTTTAATCCCCTAAGTATAAATTTGGCTTCTCTGGTGGCTCAGACAGTAAAGAATCTACCTGCAATGAGGTATACCTGGGATCAATCCCAGGGTTGGAAAGATCCCCTGGAAGAAGGTATGGCAACCCACTCCAGTATTCTTGCCTGGAGAATCCCCATGGACAGAGGAGCCTGGTGGGCTACAGTTTGCAAAGAGTTGGACATGACTGAGTGACTAAGCACACAAGTATAAATTAATATATCTACAGTAAATAGCATAGAAGATGTTTTAAATATATTACTAGCACATTTTATCTTTAGTTTTATGGAGCCACCATATACAAATTTATTTGTGTGTGTGTGTGTGTGTGTGTGTGTGTGTGTTTAGATAGATATGTTGGTATATACTAAGTCAACTTAATTCACCTAATCATAACTTCATGAGAAAAGACAGAGATTAAGTATTACAACACTGCATCCTTTATATCACCAAGAAAAGTACACTGTAAATAGTAGATAGATGACTTTTGATTGATTGTAAGATAAATAAACCCATTAAACCTATTAATATATCTTAATTTTATTCCAACTTTCTAACTATATGATTGAAAATTTCATACATGGATAAAGCAGAACAATTTTCACTTCCAGAGTTTTAGAATTTTTATACATTTAGAATGCTTAAGTTTATTTTTACCAGGAAAAAAGGCAAGAAATAAAAATTATTAAACATAACAAAATACTTGTCTGAGAAAAAATACTTTCCCATCTAATAATTTATCTAAACATAATAAAATTTTGCATTGAGTCTGCAAAAATGACAACCTGGATGACATAAAACTTCTAAAACATGTGTCTAAAAAGATACAATAAACATCTGTTTCAATGCACAGATGTGAACAGATACATTTCCAAGAACCATTAACAAAGAAAGTAGTGAAAACTAGAGCAGGAACACATGTGCAATCACATCTAATATGATTTCCATAAAACAAAGATGAGGAAGGCAACGTGCAAATATATTGTCTACAGATTTTTCAGAATTGATGAAAAAAAAAAGAATTCTTAGATATTGAAATACAATGCACCTAAGCACGGTAAATAAAATATAACTCACATACAAACATTATAATATACGTGCTAAAAAGAGGACTTATAAAGAGACACCAATTAAACTGTGATATACATATATTTCACGTTGATCAAATTTTCAGCAAAAAATTAGACTTACAGATGTTAGCAAAACATGTTAGCAAAAAAGGCATCACAAAATAATTGGGTATTATTTCATGCTGAGAAAAAATTGTGTGTCCACCTGGATGAAATATTACATTTATAACTAAATCCAGATAAACTCACTTCCTCTTCCTTTCTTATCCAGAAGAAATTATTCTAACGTTAATTACCATGTTTGCAAAGTGTATGTATGTGCTGTATTTTGTATGCATTTACCCATGAAATGTCCATTGCTTCATCCATATATCCTTTTGCATTATTCATTGCTTTTTAAAAATAAATATATTTATTTTAATTGGAGGTTAATTAGTTTACAACTTCATTAGTTACTTTTAAAATCTATCCCATGTACTTATACAGGTTGTAAGATTTATGTAATGATTATATTTTTATATAATATTAATACAGGGAAAACAATCAGAGGGAGCATCTTTTAATGCCAGCCATGGCTGGTTTTATCAGTTCAAGGCTGGAATCAAACTTCACAATGTAAGAGTAGAGAGGTAGGGAGTGTAGTGTGGTAACCGCCCAGGAATTTCTTGAAATACTTCGAGAAATTAATGATGAATGTGTGTATTTAGTCAAACAGGTTTTTAATGTGGGATGAGGCAGGACTGTACTGGAAGAGGATACCAGACTGAAGTTCCAGCAGTAAGGAGGGAAAACTGATGCGAGGCTACAGGCAGCAACTGACATATTGCTCTGTGGTTTGGTGGCAGTACTTCCAGTGATATGAAACTGAAATTTCTCTTAGTTTACTATTCATAAAATCCAAAATCCCTTAAAAACATAGCCAATGGCTCTCTTCCTCTTGAGTGGAAGAGTAACTCCAAAGCTTGGGTTACACAGGCCATCTTTCAGGATTGTTTTTTTTTTTTTTTCTTTCTTTCTTTTCTTTTTTTTCTTTTTCACCACTTTATTTCAGAGACAGGGAAATATTGCTTGGAGAAGGAAGTCCTACTAAACATTCTTGCTTAGGAGCAATATTCTGTGTCACCCATATTCTTGGATTACTTGCTTCCTAATATTAAAGTAGTACAGTTCAGTTCAATTGCTCAGTTGAGTCTGACTCTTTGCCACCCCATGGACTGCAGCACGTCAGACCTCCCTGTCCATCACCAACTCCCAAAGCTTACTCAAACTCATGTCTATTGAGTCAGTGATGTCATCCTACCATCTCAGCCTCTGTTCCTCCTTCTCCTCCTGCCTTCAATCTTTCCCAGCATCAGGATCGCTTGCAATGAGTCAGTTCTTTGCATCAGGTGGCCAAATATTGGAGTTTCAGCTTCAGCATCAGTCCTTCCAGTGAATATTCAGGACTAATTTTCTTTAGGATTGACTGGTTGCATCTCCTTGCAGTCCAAAGGACTCTCAAGAGTTTTCTCCAAAACAACAGTTCAAAAGCATCACTTCTTCAGTGCTCAACTTTCTTTATGGTGCAACTGTAACATCCATTATGACTACGGGAAAAACCATAGCTTTGACTAGACAGACCTTTGTCGGCAAAGTAATGTTTCTGTTTTCTAATATGCTGTCTAGGTTAGTCATGGAGAAGGCGATGGCACCCCACTCCAGTACTCTTGCCTGGAAAATCCCATGGACAGAGGAGCCTGGTAGGCTGCGGTCCATGGGGTCGTGAAGAGTTGGACACGACTGAGCAACTTCCCTTTCACTTTTCACTTTCATGCATTGGTGAAGGAAATGGCAACCCACTCCAGTGTTCTCGCCTGGAGAATCCCAGGAATGGGGGAGCCTGGTGGGCTGCCATCTATGGGGTCACACAGAGTCATATAGGACTGAAGTGACTTAGCAGAGAGAGGTTAGTCATAGCTTTTCTTCCAAGGAGCAGGTGTCTTTTAATTTCATGGCTGCAGTCACCTTCTACAGTGATGTTTGAGCCCAAGAAAATAAAGTCTGTCATTATTTCCATTGCTTCCTCATCATCTGCCACCAAATACTATGTCACTCATCCAATCTATGAACCAGGAATTATAAAGATTTTCAATAAATATGATTTATGTCACACTTTCATCAGACAGTAAAGACAAGTGATGAATCAGGAAAAACATTGCAACTATTTTAGAAGGGCCAGAGCATCTACAAGGCCATAGAAAAGAGTGACTTTGCTTGGCTTCAAGTTACAGTCATACCAAAATTGGGGTTCATAAGATACTTTGCTCATGGCTTGTTTACAACATTTTTACATTTGAGAAGCTATATAAGGAATCCAGAGAGGTCTTCAGCAACTTAGTGACTCTCAGTGAGAAGCTAGGTCTGGAGACCTAGGTCTAGAAGACAATGACTTCACTGAACTCCTTGCTGTGCAACCCAAGGTGCTTACCTGATGGAACTGGCAGTTCAGAGAAAGAGTGATGAAGGACAAGAGGAAGAAATAACTGAAGAACTGAAGAGATTCATGATTCAGGAAAAGGTGAGGGAATGTTCTTCATTTGAAGAGGCACTGTTAGTTTTTGAGCCAGATGACCTGGACTTAGAAA
The DNA here is from genome assembly GCA_006410875.1 of Neotragus pygmaeus. Lineage (NCBI taxonomy): Eukaryota > Metazoa > Chordata > Mammalia > Artiodactyla > Bovidae > Neotragus > Neotragus pygmaeus. The sequence continues at coordinate 5,080 of SJYV01030280.1, read as the reverse complement.
GGCACATGGACTTTTCAGTAGATGTTCAGAATGCCCTCCAGTGCTACTGTGTCGTCTATAATGAAAGAAAAAGAGCAACTATCAGCTATCACTGGATCATTTTTTCAAGAAGGTCAGTTTTTTCAATTCAGCAAGGAACGAAATCTTTTGCCATCAATGTCAAGCATGAGTGAAATTACAAGTTGCCCTCTGACTCTTGTTGCTGACAGTTCTTCAGTTCTCCCATCCCCCATGTCCTCTCCCTCCTCTATTCAGTTCCCTATTCACTCAGTGCTGTCGCCAGTATGCCAGCTGTTGAACTGTACTACTGTACTTTTCAGGTTAATACTGTAAGGTTAAAAATGCTGTATTTTTAATGATTATTTTTAATTCATCATTTGTGTGAATTTTATAAAACTTTTACAGTCAAGTATTATATAGCTAATTGTGTTAGTTGGATACTTAGATTAACTTTTTTTAAATTTATGAACAGATTATACTTATGAACACTCTGAGAATGGAATTTATTCATGTGTAGGAGTCTTACTAGAGCATTCATTTATTCCCTTTTTTAAAAAAATCCTGATACAGTTTATTATTTTCTAATTTGCCTCATTATAATTTTCCTAATTAAACTAAAATGAAAAGCATTTTTTTATTTTTCTTATTTCAAATAAGATGATTTTTGCATTGCTTAACTAATATTTACAGAATATTTTTGGTAGACATACTTGCAGGTTGAAGTAGATCTCCTCTATAACTGGGCTGGTAAGAAATGTTATTATGAATAGACAAATTTAATAAAATTCACTTTTAGCATTAGTTAAAATAATTTTAAGCTCTTCCTATTTTAATCTTTGAATGTTATAAACTACTTTGATATATACTTTTATTGATAAATCTTATGCTTCTGGGGTAAACATAGTTTGCTCATGAAATACCATTTTAGATTTTGTTGCTTTAAATTTTACTTTCATAGTCACCCACTTTTTTTTAACCTGTGCTATTCTCATTTAATTTATGAAAAGTTAATTCTAATTTCATTAGCTAATTCAGAAAACCTTTAGCCTTTCTAAAATGATGAGAATTATCTTTCTGGAGTTTTCTTATAATCCTCATTTAAAATATTCTGAATTGCCTGTGTGTGTACTATTTGCACAATTTATTTTTGTTTTGGAGTTGAAAGACACATCTTTTTCTTTAAATAGCAAAAAAAAAAAAA
>SJYV01030278.1:0-38888 GCA_006410875.1 Neotragus pygmaeus | reverse complement strand
TTCTCCAGGCAAGAATACTGGAGTGGATTGCCGTTTCCTTCTCCAGGGGATCTTCCCGACCCAGGGATCAAACCCGGGTCTCCCGCATTGGAGGCAGACGGTTTAACCTCTGAGCCGCCCGGGAAGCCAGGTCAGGATTGTTAAAAATTCAGATAGCTCCTCCCAAGCAACACTGTTTGCAAAATTGTCCCCCCTTTCCACAACATCCCCCAAGACTTTCCCTGAGAACATTGGTTGAGAGTGTAGAAATCGTTGCTGGCTTACTTATCCTGTGTGCTCAACATAGCTGCCGCATCCTAAGAGACATTATCCCCCCAGAATCTCATGCTGTAGTGTGAATTTATTCTCCATCCCAGGGGCAGCCAGGTTACTGTGAAAACCTCAAACAATATCATTGTTGTTGCTGTTGTTCTACTCCCCAATTAAAGATGATATCTAGTCCTCTTCCTTTTGTTTTATTTATGCCAATCCAAACCCAACCTATCATTTAAGGATCTTCGCTTTCCTGCCCACAAATTTTTAGCATCTCCATAAACTCAGGGAGTTTTCTAGGTCTGGTTCAGTTTAGCAAACAGTTACTGAGCACCACGAGACAAGAGTCTCCTTAAGACAAGAGTAGTATCTTTGTGCTTCCAGGATCTAGCTTCATAAATGCTGAGTTATTTTAGCATGTTGCATACTGTATTATATTATTTGTTAATGATTTTGTGTCTTTACTCTCTCTCTTTGCTATATTCTTGCCTCTAGCACAGACTTAACATAGAGGAAGTGACTAATTCTAAGAGATCAAACACTTTGGGGGAAGGCATAGAGAGCCCATGAACAGTGAATCAGTAGCCTTTCGACTTTCCTCCGTTTGTCAGAACCCACTTATTAAGTATGAAAGCCTTAATCATGTGCTTGGCTGGACAGAACCATTTCCTCTTGTAAAAAAGAAAATGAAAAAGGTAATGTCTAGGCCTGTATACTGCAGTCACTTCATTCCTCAAACATCTGTTGTTTCTTTTGGCCGGGATATGACATGGTTTAAATAATACTTACTAATTAATTTACCTACAAAGCATGACACTAATAGGTACTATGGGTGGGGAGGGGGGCATTTGTTTACGTAGCCCTAAGCACTCCGGAGAAGGCAATGGCATCCCACTCCACTACTCTTGCCTGGAAAATCCCATGGACAGAGGAGCCTGGTGGGCTGCAGTCCATGGGGTTGCGAAGAGTCAGACATGACTGAGTGACTTCCCTTTTACTTTTCACTTTCATGCATTGGAGAAGGAAATGGCAACTCAGTCCAGAGTTCTTGCCTGGAGACTCCCAGGGACGGGGGAGCCTGGTGGGCTGCTGTCTCTGGGGTCGCACAGAGTAGGCCACGACTGAAGCGACTCAGCAGCAGCAGCAGCAGCAGCAGCAAGCACAGCAGTCTTACAGAGTATTTGTTTTTATGGCAGAATCCGAACCACTAAGATTAGATTGACTTAGATTTATTTACCAAACTCACAAATATTAGATAGAACCAGAGAGAACTGAGATAGCTTTAGGACACAGAAAAAGAAGAACAATTGTATCTGACTTGTGATGGTGTTGCGACTGTTCGACTCAAAGCAAGATGCATTCTGAAAACATGAGGCTTCAGAGGGTTTAGATGAATTCGTGAATGATCTTTCCATAGCTGACTTTTAGGGAAGTTGAAGGTTGTTTGGTGGAGAGACTCATGTCTGGGACAGCAGTAATACTGTTAAGAGACCAATTGCTGGGATGGAGAGAGCATGGCTTAATACATTAGTTATTTGTAAATTAAATGGATTTCCCAACTTCTGATTATACACAAAATTCATCCTTTCGTAGTAAAGTGAAAAAAATGCTGAAAGCTATAAAGAAATAGGTAACATTTATTCAGTGACGATCACTGTCTCCATGCTCTTTTTTGTTAAGTGTACATTAATTTTTTTAGTATGTTATTATGAACATTTCAAATGTATGGCCAACTTTTTCAGGCACACTCATATACCCACACCTGCTGCTGCTGCTGCTGCTAAGTCACTTCAGTCGTGTCCAACTCTGTGTGACCCCAGAGACGGCAGCCCACCAGGCTCCCCTGTCCCTGGGATTCTCCAGGCAAGAACACTGGAGTGGGTTGCCATTTCCTTCTCCAATGCGTGAAAGTGAAAAGTGAAAGTGAAAGTGAAAGTGAAGTCATGTCTGACTCTTAGTGACCCCATGGACTGCAGCCTACCAGGCTCCTCCATACGTTGGATTTCCCAGGCAAGAGTACTGGAGTGAGGTGCCATTGCCTTCTCCAATACCCACACCTGGATTATGTTATTAACATTTTCCCATACTGGCTTTATCATATATTTATCCACTTACTTATCCCTCTCTCCCATCAGTCTGTCTTGTTTCACTGATGTTTCATAATGTGATGCATAATATCTTGAGGTTAGTCTGAGTTTCCTTTTGATGTAAAAGCCACAAATCTTAGCTGTTTGTTCCCTGAGTGTGGTGGGTATACACTGAGGTGACCCCTGAGGATACTCGCTTGGTGTTCACGTCCTGCATAAGCCCCTGTAATTGGCTTAGTTGTTGTTGTTGCTCAGTTGTGTCTGACTCTTTTTGACCCCATGGGCTGCAGCACGCCAGGCTTCCCTGTCCTTCACCATCTCCCTGAGGTTGCTCAAACTCATGTCTATTGGATTGCTGATGCCATCCAACCATCTCATCCTCTGTTGTCACCTTCTCCTCCTGCCTTCAATCCTTCCTAGCATCAGGGTCTTTTCTGATGAGTTGGCTCTTCATGTCAGGTGGCCAAAGTATTGGCGCTTCAGCTTTAGCATCAGTTCTTCCAATGAATATTCAGGACTGATTTCCTTTAGGATGGACTGGTTGGATCTCCTTGCAGTCCAAGGGACTCTCAAGAGCCTTCTCCTACACCACAGCTCAAAAGCATCAATTCTTCGGTGCTCAGCTTTCTTTATAGTCCAACTCTCATGACTAGGACCTTTGTCAGCAAAATGATGTCTCTGCTTTTTAATATGCTGTCTAGGTTTGTCATAGTTTTTCTTCCAAGGAGCAAGTGTCTTTTAATTTCATTGCTGCAGTCACCATCTACAGTGACTTTGGAGCACAAGAAAATAGTCTGTCACTGTTTCCACTGTTTCCCCATCTATTTGCCATGAAGGACAGGCTCCCCTGTCCTTCACTATCTCCTAGAGTTTGCTCAGATTCATATCTGCTGAGTCAGTGATGCTGTCTGACTATCTCGTCCTCTGGGCTCCCTTCTCCTCCTGCCTTCAGTCTTTCCCAGCTTCAGGGTCTTTTCCAATGAGTGAGTTCTTCACATCAGGTGGCCAAAGTATTGGAGCTTCAGCTTCAGCATCAGTCCTTTCAATGAAGTGATGGGACTGGATGCCATGATCTTAGTTTTCTAATGCTGAGTTTTAAGCCAGCTTTAAGCTGCTTATATCCAGTGGTAAGTGACAAAGATATTAAGATGTCACTCCTGTGGTTATGTTATATGATCTTAGACTCCTTATTTCTAGTAGTCTGGAGCTAGAGACTTATTGTGGGATCAGTGAAGTAAGTGATCTTATTGGCGAAGCTCAAGCAACAAGAAACTATGTGTGGTATCTAGGATCTGGGAGCCAGCAAAAAGCTTGGGTCCTCAGCCACACAGCACGGAAATAATTCTGGAACAACTGTGAGAGTGACCTTAGAAGCAGATTCTTCCCTTGTTGAACCTCCAGATGAAAACAACAGTCCTTATAGGACCCTGAACAGAGGACTCAGCTAAGACACGCCCAGACTTCTGACCTACAGAAACTATGAGATAATTTATGTGTGTTGTTTTAAGTGGCCGAGTTTGTTGGGATTTGTTTGGAGCAACGAAATGAATGCAGGTATCATCACCTGGAGGTGGGGTGCTGTTGTAACAAATACCTAAAAATGTGCATTGGTTTTGGAACTCAGCAGCTGGCAGAGGAGCCTGAGAGAGAAACCCAAGTCTTCCCGAGAAGACTGTTAATAGTAGCAGTCTGGGCTTTAGGGATGCTGCTTGTGAGAGCTCACAAGGAAGTGGGAGATGTGTTTCTGGAACCTGGAGGAAGGGAGCTCAGTCCTTGGCCTGGAGGGGCAGAGAGTTAAGTGCTGTCTCCTGAGCTGAGTGGAGAGCTGACTTTGTAAATGATGAACTCGGTTATGCAGCTAAGGACAATCCCAAGCGGAGAATTGAAGGCATTCCCTAGTTTCCTCTGAGTGCTTAACGTAAGATGTGAGACGAGAGGGGTTAACTGATAGAAGAACTGTTAAACAAGAAGGAAGCAGGACTGGGTGACTTTTGAAAACTCTGAGCTTCTGCAGAGGACAAAGGAGCTCAGATTAAGGCAGTGTGATCTGGAGAGAAATCTGAGGTTGTGATTGCAAAACCTTTGGCTAAAACTCAGATAATCCAGTCCAGTGAAGGGATTTTTGAAAAGAATATGCCTCACAGATCCTCTCCGCCAAACCAGAGAATGTCTAGAAGGGGTAAGCTCACTGGCCCTCAGCGTCTCCATCTTCCTAGCAGAGAGAACCAGAGACTCTTCCCATGAGCATGATGCAGCAAGTGGCCACATTGGAGAATCCACATGACAAGGGGCCAAGAGCACCCTAGGGACTGTGAAGGCAGTCTCCAGGTGATAGCCAGAAAAAGCTGGGGCTCTTGGGCTGTTGAATTCTGGCCATGACCCCAATGAGCTTGGAAGGAGATTCCCAGTTGGACTTTCAGATGAGAACACAACCTGGCTGTCACACTGCAGCCTTGTGAGATCCTGAGAAGAGAACCCTGTCGAATCTCATGTGGACTTCTAACAAAAGCTATGAGATCACACATGTGTGGTTTTAATCCTCCAGCTTATGGTCATTTCTTATGACTCAGTAGAAAACAAATACACTGAATTTTGACAAGTTCATCCTCTGCAATTCAAACTTCCACCCAGATAGGGAACATTACCATCACCCTAGAAAATTTCCACATTCAATATCCTAGTCAGTCCCTAACCTCAAGCTACTCCCCTCCCAGGCAAAAACTCTTGTGATGCTTTTTACACTACAGATTAATTTTGTCTGTCCTGCAATTTCGTGTAAATAGAATCCTACTGTGTGGTCTCTTTTTTGTTTGACTTCTTTCTCTCAACATAATGTTAACATTTTTTGCAATTTATCCTGCATTGTCTTGTGGGTCAGTAGTTGGTCCTTTTTGTGGCTGCATATTATTCTGTTCTGTGACTATATCACAGTTTTTTAAATCATTTTTCTTTTGATGGACACAGGGGCAGTTGCTGGTTTTAGGTGATTATACTGTAAATACTTTTTGAATAATTTTCTTTTTGTGAATGAATATGTTTCTGTTTCCCTTGCGTAAATACCCAGTTGTGAAATTACTAAGTCATAGGATAGGCATGTGATTAGTCTTCTAAGACACTTTGAGGTCTTTTCCCCAAATGGCTGTCTCATTGCTCATTCACAACATGGAGCCTTGCACCCTCAACAGCACTTGGCGTTTTCATTCTTTTTAATTTTCCCTATTCTAAGAGATGTGTGGTGCTTTATCATTGTGGTTTTAACTTCTGTTTTCCTGGTTTCTAATAACATTGCATATTTTTTCTTGTGCTTTTTAGACATCAAGTCTTCTTTTGAAAGGTCTCTTTTTAAATCATTTTCCCCCTGCTCCCTTTTTGAGGACAGGAGTTGTTTGTGCTTCTGTCATCAGTTCAGTTCAGTTCAGTCGCTCAGTTGTGTCCGACTCTTTGCGACCCCATGAATCGCAGCACACCAGGCCTCCCTGTTCATCACCATCTCCCGGAGTTCACTCAGACTCACGTCCATCGAGTCGGTGATGCCATCCAGCCATCTCATCCTCTGTTGTCCCCTTCTCCTCCTGCCCCCAATCCCTCCCAGCATCAGAGTCTTTTCCAATGAGTCAACTATTCGCATGAGGTGGCCAAAGTACTAGAGTTTCAGCTTTAGCATCAGTCCTTCCAAAGAAATCCCAGGGCTGATCTCCTTCAGAATGGACTGGTTGGATCTCCTTGCAGTCCAAGGGACTCTCAAGAGTCTTCTTCAACACCACAGTTCAAAAGCATCAATTCTTTGGTGCTCAGCCTTCTTGACAGTCCAACTCTCACATCCATACATGACCACAGGAAAAACCATAGCCTTGACGAGATGGACCTTAGTCGGCAAAGTAATGTCTCTGCTTTTGAATATGCTATCTAGGTTGGTCATAGCATTTCTTCCAAGGAGCTTCTATTATATTTGCTGAGTTATTGTTGTTGATCAGTCGCTAAGTCATATCCGACTCTTTGTGACCCTGTGAACTGCAGCACGCCAGGCTCGCCTGTCCTTCACTATCTCCTAGAGTTTGCTCAGATTCATATCCACTGAGTCAGTGATGCTGTCTGACCATCTTGTCCTCTGTGCCCCCTTCTTCTCCTGCCTTCAGTCTTTCCCGGCATCAGAGTCTTTTCCAGTGAGTCAGTTCTTCACATCAGGTGGCCAAAGTATTGAAGCTTCAGCATCAGTCCTTTCAGTGAATATTCAGAGTTTTATTTCCTTTTGGACTGACTGGTTTGATCTCCTTGCTGTCCAAGGAACTCTCAGTCTTCTCCAGCAGCATAGTTCAAAAACATCAATTTTTTGGCACTCAGCCTTCTTTATGAGCCAACTCTCACATTCATACCTGATTGCTGGAAACACCATAGCTTTTACTATATGGACCTTTGTTAGCAAAGTGATGTCTCTACTTTTGAATGTGCTGTCTAGTTTTGTCAGCTTTTCTTCTAAGGAGCAAGCATCTTTTAATTTCATGCCTACAGTCACCACCCGCAGTGATTTGGGAGCCCAAGAAAAAAAAACTTGTCAGTGTTTCCACTTTTTCCTCTTATATTTGCCATGAAGTAATGGGACCAGATGCCATGATCTTAGTCTTTTGAACGTTGAGTTTTAAGCCAGGTTTTTCACTCTCCTCTTTTACGCTTGTTGAGAGGCTCTTTACTTTCTAACAATCCCACTCTACGTGATATCCAGGTGCATATCTGAGGTTGTTGATATTTCTGCCGGCAATGCTGAGTCATAGGTATTCTCTGTGTACTCTGGATATAGTCCTGTGTATGACGTTTGTTTTGTACATGTTGTCTCTCATGTGGTAACTTGGTTATTGATACCTTTTGATGAATCAGTTCAGTTCAGTTCAGTTCAATTGCTCAGTCGTGTCTGACTCTTTGCGACCCCATGAATTGAAGCATGCCAGGCCTCCCTGTCCATCACCAGCTCCCGGAGTCCATTCAAACCCATGTCCATCGAGTCGGTGATGCCATCCAACCATCTCATCCTCTGTCGTCCCCTTCTTCTCCTGCCCTCAATCTTTCACAGCATCAGGGTCTTTTCAAATGAGTCAGCTCTTCTCATCAGGTGGCCGAAGTATTGGAATTTCAGCTTCAACATCAGTCCTTACAATGAACACCCAGGACTGATCTCCTTTAGGGTGGAGTGGCTGGATCTCCTTGCAGTCCAAGGGACTCTCAAGAGTCTTCTCCAACACCACAGTTCAAAAGCATCAATTCCTCGGCAATCAGCTTTCTTCACAGTCCAACTCTCACATCCATACCTGACCAATGGAAAAACCATAGCCTTGACTAGATGGACCTTTGTTTGCAAAGTAATGTCTCTGCTTTTGAATATGCTGTCTAGCTTGGTCATGACTTTCCTTCCCAGGAGTAAGCATCTTTTAATTTCATGGCTGCAATCACCATCTGCAGTGATTCTGGAGCCCAGAAATATAAAAGTCAGCCACTGTTTCCACTCTTTCCCCATCTATTTGCCACGAGGTGATGGGACCGGATGCCATGATCTTAGTTTTCTGAATATTGAGCTTTAAGCCAACTTTTTCACTCCCCTCTTTCACTTTCAAGAGGCTCTTTAGTTCTTCTTCACTTTCTGCCATAAAGGTGGTGTCATCGGCATATCTGAGGTTATTGATATTTCTTCTGGCAATCTTGATTCCAGCTTGTGCTTGCTCCAGCCCAGCATTTCTCATGATTTACCCTGCATATAAGTTAAATAAGCAAGGTGACAATATATAGCCTTGAAGTACTCCTTTTCCTATTTGGAACCAGTGTGTTGTTTCATGTCCAGTTCTAACTGTTGCTTCCTGACCTGTATACAGGCTTCTCAAGAGGCAGGTCAGGTGGTCTGGNCTCCCCTCTTTCACTTTCAAGAGGCTCTTTAGTTCTTCTTCACTTTCTGCCATAAAGGTGGTGTCATCGGCATATCTGAGGTTATTGATATTTCTTCTGGCAATCTTGATTCCAGCTTGTGCTTGCTCCAGCCCAGCATTTCTCATGATTTACCCTGCATATAAGTTAAATAAGCAAGGTGACAATATATAGCCTTGAAGTACTCCTTTTCCTATTTGGAACCAGTGTGTTGTTTCATGTCCAGTTCTAACTGTTGCTTCCTGACCTGTATACAGGCTTCTCAAGAGGCAGGTCAGGTGGTCTGGTATTCCCATCTCTTTCAGAATTTTCCACAATTTATTGTGATCCACACAGTCAAAGGCTTTGGCATAGTAAATAAAGGAGAAATAGATGTTTTTCTGGAACTCTCTTGCTTTTTCCATGATCCAGCGGATATTGGCAATTTGATCTCTGGCTCCTCTACCTTTTCTAAAACCAGCTTGAACATCTGGAGGTTCATGTATTGCTGAAGCCTGGCTTGGAGAATTTTAAGCATCAATTTACTAGCATGTGAGATGAGTGCAATTGTGCGGTAGTTTGAGCATTCTTTGGCATTGCCTTTCTTTGGGATTGGAATGAAAACTGACCTTTTCCAGTCCTGTGGCCACTGCTGAGCTTTTGATGAGTAGACACACAATTTTCATTTTTTATGGTTATTGCATTATGTGACTTTTTTTTTTTACAAAAATCTTTGCTTATCCTTAAGCTATGAGGATATTCTCCTGTGTTTTTCTATGCAAATACCACAATTTCTGGATTATTATAGTCAAAACTGTATATTGTCACCCTGCTTATTGAACTTATATGCAGAGTACATCATCGGAAATGCCAGATAAGAAGAAACACAAGCTGGAATCAAGATTTCTGGAAGAAATATCAACAACGTCAGTTATGCAGATGATACCACTCTAATGGCAGAAAGTGAAGAGGAACTGAAGAACCTCTTGATGTTGGTAAAAAGGGGATTGAAAACATGTACACCCATCAGTGATTCATGTGAGTGTATGGCAAAAACCACCACAATATTGTAAAGTAATTAGCCTTCAATTAAAATAAATTAAAAACAAACAAACAAACAAAAACCCTCAGCACTGAAAAAACTAAGATTATGGTATCCGGTCCCATCATCATAGCAAACAGTGGGGAAAAAGTGGAAACAGTGACAGATTTCATTTTCTTAGGCTCCAAAATCGCTGAGGATGATAACTGAAGCCATGAAATTAAGACGCTTGCTCCTTGGAAGAAAAGCTATGACCAACCTAGACAGCATATCCAAAAACAGAGACATCATTTTGCCGACAAAGGTCCATATAATCAAAGCTATGGTGTTTCCAGGAGTCATGTATGGATGTGAGGGTTGGACATGAAAGCTGAGTGCCAAAGAATTGATGCTTTTGAACTGTGGTGTTGGAGAAGACTCTTGAGAGCCCCTGGGACAGAGAGAAAATCAAACCAGTCAATCCTAAAGGAAATCAACACTGACTATTCATTGCAAGGACTGATGATGAAGCTGAAGCTCCAATACTTTGACCACCTAATGCGAAAACCCAACTCATTGGAAAAGACCCTGATGCTTGGAAAGACTAAGGCAGGGAAGGGGGCAACAGAGAATGAGATGATTGGATGGCGTTAGTGACCCAGTGGACATGAGTTTGAGCACACTTTGGGAGATAATGAGGGACAGGGAAGTCTAGTGTACTGCAGTTTTTGAGGTTGCAAAGAGTCAGACACGACCTAGAGGCTGAAAAACAAATACTGGAGTGTGTAGCTGTCTCTTCTTCAGGGGATCTTCCTAACCCAGGTCAAACCCAGGTCTTCTGCATTGCGGGCAGGTTCTTTACCATCTGAGCCACCAGGGAAGCCCAAGAATACTGGAGTGGGTAACCGATCCCTTCTCCAGGGGATCTTCCCCACCCAGGGATGGATCTGGGGTCTCCTGTGTTGCAGGGCGATTCTTTACCAGCTGAGCTACCAGGGAAACTCGAACAACAAAAAGTTTATAGTAAGTTTTGAAGTCAGGTAATATAATTCAGTTGCTCAGTTGTGTCCAACTCTTTGTGACGCCATGGACTGCAGCATGCCAGGCTTCCGTGTCCATCACCAATATAAGTCCTCTAATTTTTTAAAGGTAATTTCAAGCTTGCTTTGGATATTCAGTGCTGTCTAGTAGAACTTCATGCAGTGATTTAAATATATACCTGCACTGTTTAAGAAAAGTAACCATGAATCACATGTGAGCATTCAGACCCAGAGATGTGGTTAGAGCAACTGAAGAACTCAATTTTTAATTTTATTTGATTTTAATTAATATAAATATAAATTTAAGTAGCCATGTGTGGTTAGTAACCACCATAATGTACAATGCAGTTGAACGTCCCTGTATTTCCAAATACACTTTAGAATAAACTAAAGTAGCTCAGACGGCAAAGAATCTGCCTGCAGTGTGGAAGACCCAGGTTCGATTCCTGGGTCAGGAAGATCCCCTGGAGAAGGAAAGGGCAAACCACTCCAGTGTTCTTGCCTGGAGAATCCCATGGACAGAGGAGCCTGGCAGCCTATGGTCCATGGTGTCCCCAAAAGTCGGACATGACTGAGTGACTTTGCTTTCACTTTCTGAATGTCTACCAAATAAAACTACTGTTGTCATCACTGAGATCACTTTTAATCTATGGATCACTTTGGTCAGAATTGACGTCTTAATAGTGGATAGTCTTTTGATCCATCATCATGGTATATCTCTCCATTTATGTAAGCCTTCTTCCAATTTCTTCCAAAATGTTTTATGGTTTTCTATGTACCATTCTTGCACTTATTTTGTTAAATGAAATTAAAAGACGCTTACTCCTTGGAAGGAAAGTTATGACCAATCTAGATAGTATATTCAAAAGCAGAGACATTACTTTGCCGACTAAGGTCCGTCTAGTCAAGGCTATGGTTTTTCCAGTGGTCATGTATGGATGTGAGAGTTGGACTGTGAAGAAAGCTGAATGCTGAAGAATTGATGCTTTTGAACTGTGGTGTTGGAGAAGACTCTTGAGAGTCCCTTGGACTGCAAGGAGATCCAACCAGTCCATTCTGAAGGAAATCAGCCCTGGGTGTTCTTTGGATGGACTGATGCTAAAGCTGAAACTCCAGTACTTTGGCCACCTCATGTGAAGAGCTGACTCATTAGAAAAGACTCTGAGGCTGGGAGGGATTGGGGGCAGGAGGAGAAGGGGACGACCGAGGATGAGATGGCTGGATGGCATCACGGCTCCATGGACGTGAGTCTGAGTGAACCCCAGGAGTTGGCGATGGACAGGGAGGCCTGGCATGCTGCGATTCATGGGGTCGCAAAGAGTCAGACACGACTGAGCGACTGAACTGAACTGATTCCTAAATATTTCATAGAGCTTCCCTGGTGGTTCAGACAGGAAAGAATCTGCTTGCAATGAAGGAGCCCTACGTTTGATCCCTGAGTCAAGAAGATCCCCTGGAGATGGGCATGGCTACCCACTCTGGTATCCTTGCCTGGAGAATTCCATAGATGGAGGAGCCTGGCGGGCTATAGTCCATGGGGTCAGAAACAGTCAGACACAACTAAGCATACTTTTCAGTTATGTCAGTGAAATGCTTAAATTTTGTTTTTTTCTTTGCTGTTTGCTGCAATTGACTTTTGTAAGTTTATCTTCTATCCTTTGACCTTGCTAAATTCACTGATTTGTTTTGGTAGTTGTTTTGTTGATTCCTTTGGATTTTTTGTTTAAACAATTATGACATCTGAAAATGAGACATCTTTTACTTCTTCCTTTCCAACCTGGATAGCATCTGTTTATTATATGTTGTTTATTTTTATTGGCTTATTGCACTGGCTAGAACCCCCAGTGAAGTGTTGTGTAAGGATGTCCATTCTCCCCTTGTCCCCAACCTTAGTGGGGACATTTTCAGTCTTTCATCATTAAATTTGTATTGGTTATATATCTGATGACATTTTTTATGTCTGATGTTTTGTTTTTATCATGAATGAATTAAGAGTTTTGTTAAACAGTTTTTGTGTGCGTGCATGCGAAGTCGCTTCACTCATGTCTGACTCTTTGAGACCTTCTGAACTGTAGCCCACTAGGCTTCTCTGTCAGTGGGATTCTCCAGGCAAAAATACTGCAGTGGGAACTCCTGGGGAGCTCTGAATGCTTTTTATGCATGTATTAAAACGATCACATGGCTTATCTCCTTTAGTCTGTTAATACTGTGAATTACCTTGCTTGTTTTTTTGAATGTTAATTCAAACTTAAATCTCTGGGATAACCCCTACTTGGTCATGATATGCTATCCTTTTTAATACTCTTCTGTATTCTGTTTCTTATTAAGAATTTTTGTATCTCTTTTTCTACCTACCATTTTATGACTGGTTTTCTACTTGCTGCGTATTTTATCTTGTTCCTCTGAACTTTTTTAGCAATTCCTCTAAACATTACAATGTAAGTGATATTGATCCATAATTATATTCTGTAATATCTCTGTCAGACTGTGACTTTAGGATTTCAGTAGCCTCATACAACACACTAGAAAGTGTTTCCTCCTCTATTTTAAGAAAGTTTGTAAGTGATTGATACTATTACTTCCTTAAATGCTGACATAATTAACCAGTGAAGGTGTCTGGGTCAGCAACTTTCTTTGAGGGTATGTACGTCATAAAGAAAAAAATGCCTTTTATGAATATGTGATAAGTTACTCTGTTATAAAGGATTTGTCCATTTCATTTAAATTGTCAGATTTGCTAAAGTTGGCATTATCTCTGTAATACCTGTAGGATCTGTAATGTTGTCCCTTGTCTTGCTCTTGAGGTTAATTTGTGCCTTCTTTCTTTATTTTCTTGATCAGAATAGCTAGACGTGTATCAGTCACATTTAGCTTTCAGAGGACAAGCTTTTGGTTACATTGACTGCTCTGTACTATTTTTGTTTTATATTGCACCAATTTATGCCCTTACGTTTACTATTCTCTTCTGTCTACTTACTTTGGGTTTCCTTTGCTCCTTTTTTCCTAATTTCTTAAGTTGAAACTTTGGATCTTTTATTTTAGATCTCTCTTCCTATCAAATACTATAAGCATGTAAAGCTATTAATTTCCTTCTAAGCTCTGCTCTAGGTCAGTCCCACAAATTTTGATATGTAGTTCTAATATCATTCAGTTCAAATACTTTCTGATTTCTCTTGTGATTTATTGCTTAACCCATGAATTTTTTTAGAATTGTGGTATTTAATTTTGAAATATTTGGGTTTCTCTAAATATTTTATTATAACTGATTTCTAATGTTGTTGTGGTCAAAGATTATACCTTGTATGATTCAAGTGAGGCTGTTTTATCTTTTGATTAATGTTTAGTGTACATTTGAATAGAAAGAATATTCTCGAGGTATTGGATGTAGTATTCTGTAGGTATCAGTCAGGTAAAGTTGGTTAATAGTATTGATCAGATCGTTTATAGATTTACGGATTTTGTTTGCCTGTTTGTTTGGCTGTTCTATTAGTAATTTAGTGAAGGAGACATAAAATCTCTAACTATGACTGTAGAATTATCTGTTTCCCTCTAATTCTGTCAATATTTGCTTCACATACTTGAAGATCTGCTGTTACATGCTTATACATTTATGGGTTGTTACTTGTTGTGATGGGTTTATGCTTGTAATCATTATAAAATAGCCCTTCTTATCTCTATCAGTACTCCACTGTTGAAGTCTATTTTATCTTGATATTAATAAGTTTGCTCAGGTCTTTTCATGTTTACTATTTTCATGATATAAATATTTATACTCACTTTCAACCTATTTATATCTTTATATTTAAAATATGCTTTCTTTGTAACATGTAGTTAGATCCTGCTTTTTTGTTTTATAATCCAGTCTTATGATATCTGCCTTTCAATCAGAGTATTTAGTCAATTAACAGTTAATGTGTTTTTGATAGAATTGGATTTAGGTCTACCATTTTATGATTGGCTTCCTATTTATTCCATATATATATTTTTTGTTTTCCTTTGAATCTTTTAGTGATTTCTCTACACATTGCAATATAGATCTTCCATTTATCACAGTCTATTCAGTGTTAATCTTGTAGCTCACTATGTAAAATATAAAAAACTTTGACACTGCATACATTTATTTACCTCTATTTTCTTTCTGCCCTATAGTTATTATATTATGCTATATTATAAAGCCATGCATACAATGACTATAATTTGCACTTAGTTATATTTTTAAATAAATTAAGAAAATATTTTTTATTATCATCCAGCTATTTCACAGGTTCGTCATTTCTAACAGTTTCCATTTTTTCCCAGAAGATCTGGATTTTTCATGTGGTGTTATTTCCCTTCAGAGTGAAGAGCTTCCTATAGCATTATCTGGTGCAGATTTGATGTCAGTGAATTTTCAGTTACCTTTTACCTGGAAGTGATCTCATTTTGTCTTGATTCTGAAAGGCTATATTCACGGTCACTGCACACAACATTCTGAGCTGACAGGTTTTAAAGTTTTTCTAATTTAGAACTTTAAAGATGCTGTTCTAGTGTATTTTGGTCTTCTGTCGTGATAAACCAGAGGTAGTTTGACTTGTTCTTCTGTATGTAGTGTTTCATTTTTCTCTGGTTGATTTCAAATTTTTCACTTTATCTTTTATTTGAAACTCTTTGACTGTGGGAGTCTGGGTGGGCTTTTCTTTGAAGCTTTTCTTCTTGAGGTTTTCTGATTTTCTTATGGGAAAATTTAAGTATTTGATCACATTTGGGAAAATGTTTGCCGTTATTTTTCAAATGTTCTTTATCCTAACCTCTTTTTCTTCCTCTTGCCAGTTATACCTATGATGGATACTGTATGCTAGGTTCCTAAGGCTCTGTTAACTTTTTCTAGTTTTCTCTTTATATTTCTCAGATTAGATTATTTCTGTTGGCCTTTCTTCAAGCTCACTAACTTGTTCCTCTGTCACACCCATTATGCTGTTAAACATATACAAAGAATTTTTAATTTCATATATTGTATACCAATGCTCTAGAATTTCCTTTTAACATTAAAAAAAATAGTTTCTATTTATGTGCTGTCTTTACATGCATGGAGAGCGTATTTTTATATCTGTCCTTGTTTTTGAATCCTTGTCTTATAATTTTGGTATTTTAGTCATTTTGGAATTGGTCTCCATCTATTGTTTTTTCTCTTGAAGATAAGTCACATTTTTTTGTTTCTTCTTTGTTGTGTAATTTTGGATTGTATCCTGGACATTGTAAATGCCATCTGGATTCTGTTACATTTCTTTGAAGAATGCTATTTTTTTTTAAAGCAGACTATAAATTTAATTGGACTCAAACTGTGAACTCTTTCTCTTCAAATAGCTCAGATCCTAGCTCTGTCCTCTGTCTTTCGCTTACTGCTTTGAAATCCACCTCTCACATACATGGTTCAGGTGTTACATAGAGAATTTGGGGTGCCCTTCTTCTGATTCTGTCCTTTTGAGAATTACCCCCGGATTTTCCAGTGACTCTGGTTGCCCTGAACTCTGCCCTTTTGTTCTTCAGGCCAGAAAAACTGTAGGTTTTCCTTTAAAGATTTAGCCACTTCTGTGGTAACAATTTTGAATTGCCCGTAGGCTAAAAGCTGTAAAAATGAGAGTTTCATCTCTTGCCATTTTTCTTCCTTCCAAATATCAGCTTCCTGAAGAGTCTGCCTGCTTTTTGTTCATCCTCCAGTGAACAAAAGCTATGTTTTATATTTTTATACAGAATTCCTTGTTGTTATCTGCAGAAGGGTTGAGTCTATAGGAAACTCTCTTGGTCATACTAGGAGGAAAAATCCTTCTTCCTTTCATGGAGGTTAAATGCATTTTATTTTCAGAGAAACTATGTGACATATATTTTTTCTTAAAAGCAATGCTTAAGCTCCAAATAAATCAAGGTAAAAATAAATGAAGGGCTCAAGGTGGCATCAATTCCATTTGTCTAAATTCTGGCTCACTTTTGATTTTATAAGAAAGATACTAAATACTAATTTTGTTTCAAAATTTACAAAATGTTCTATTGCTTAGTAAATCTTTATTGAATGAATAAGCATTATGATAATGTTATCAACAGTTTACATATCATAAAATAGTTAAAAAATATAGCTTTACTATACACTATTTCAGTGTGTGTATGTGTATACACGTATATATTATATATATTTGTCTTATCGATGCGNTATTGCTTAGTAAATCTTTATTGAATGAATAAGCATTATGATAATGTTATCAACAGTTTACATATCATAAAATAGTTAAAAAATATAGCTTTACTATATACTATTTCAGTGTGTGTATGTGTATACACGTATATATTATATATATTTGTCTTATGGATGCGTTTCCTGTTTACATGTTTTTTGCCTGTATTGGTTACTATTTTGAACATCTTTCTACATAAACCTTTGATAAAATATCTGACTGTAAAAGAAATGTCTTAGCCACTCCTCTATTTAAATGACATTTGACTGACTGGATTCAATTGACATTTTCTACACCTTCTGCAGTCAATTACATTTTCCTGTACCTTCTGCAGGGGTTTTCCAGGTGGCTCAGATGGTAAAGAATCTGCCTACAAGGCAGGAGACCCAGGTTTGATCCCTAGGTTGAGATCTCCTGGAGAAGGGAATGGCAACCTACTCCAGTATTCTTGCCTGGAAAATTCCATGGACAGAGGAGCCTGACGGGCTACAGTCCGTGGGGTCACAAAGAGTCTTACACAACCGAGCAACTAACACTCTCGAGCCTCCAGTGCTGACTGTACAGAGAACTTTTGGTTTTTCCCTACTCCCATTATTTGGGATGTATGCTTACCAAGAGCTAATGGTGTTTATTCCCAAACCTGTTTATGCCAGTTGTTGCTATGACTTAGTTGATTGGAAAACTAACCTACGAAATATGAGTGGAAAACGAAAGGAGAGTTGTTTCTAGAAAAACCATAAAAACAGACCTGAATGTTTTGGGGAGACTCAATAAAATAAAGGAACAATACGATTGCAGTGAAATAAGGCCATGGGCAAGGTAACTGTAAACAGTCTGAGACAAAGGATTGTAAACTAAGAAAAGTGCGTACTTCCATATCGATGCCCAAATATCTTGATGTTTGTGCCCCCAACTGTGTTTTTTAATGTATTTCTTAAATTAAAAAATTTTAATGTATTTTCCATGTTTTGTTTAAGATGCATTTACATTTATTTTGTCTGCACTGGGTCTTCGCTGCGGCGCGGGCTGCCTCTGGTGTGGTGAGCGGGGTCGCTCTCTGGTTGCGGTGCTCAGCTTTGCATTGCAGCGGCTCCTCTTGTTGCAGAGCGTGCGCTCTAGGGTGCTCGGGCTTCAGTTGCTGCAGCAGGGGGCTCAGGAGTCACAGTCCCCGGGCTCTAGAGCACAGGCTCAGTAGCTGTGGTGCACGGGCTTAGTTGCTCCACAGTGTGTGGGATCTTCCCAGGTCAGGACTGAAGCTGTGTCCCCTGCATTGGCAGGTAGATTCTTAACTGCTAGACCACCAGGGCAGTCCTGCCCCAAACTTTATGAAGAGCACGGATCATTTAGGTGTCTTCCCTGGTGGCTCACATGCTAAAGCGTCTGCCTGCAATGCGGGAGACCTGGGTTCAATCCCTGGGTTGGGAAGTTCCCCTGGAGAAGGNCACCAGGGCAGTCCTGCCCCAAACTTTATGAAGAGCACGGATCGTTTAGGTGTCTTCCCTGGTGGCTCACATGCTAAAGCGTCTGCCTGCAATGCGGGAGACCTGGGTTCAATCCCTGGGTTGGGAAGTTCCCCTGGAGAAGGAAATAGCAACTCACTCCAGTACTCTTGCCTAGAAAATTCCATGGACCGAGGAGCCTGGTAGGCTACAGCCCATGGGGTCGCAAAGAGTCGGACACGACTGAGCGACTGCACTTCACTTCATTTATGCAAGAAAGATGCTGCAGAATTCTCATCAGGGATCAGACCCTGAGAGAAAGGCCTTGGTTCTTTGCCATAAAGTTGGTGAATGAGTCCACGTTTTAGATTATGACATACTATGATCTTTATAGTATACTTTTGCCATTGTTGATGATTTCCCTGTTTAACTGACTTTTCAGTGGTTCAGATGGTCTACACTGCTGGTCCCCAAAGCACAAGAAAAGCAGATTTGAATCGTGGTTCCTCATAGGTTCCTAGAAGTGTCACTCATTACTTGTGTGCCTTTTTTTCTTTCTTTTTTTTTTTTTTTTTACCATTGTTACGTATTTGCCTACTTGCCCATTAGGGAGATTGTATCTACTTCTGTTCCCACCGAGGGTTCTTTCTGAAGTTTGAAACTGTAGCGCAGGGAGGCTGCTGTCTTCCTCCAGCTCCAACGGCTGTCATGTGTTGGACTTGAGTACCTGTAGCCCAAAATGTCTTGAAAAATGTCTCAGGACTCTCCTTTGCTATGATTAAAAAAAAAAAAAAAAGGAACTTGATCCTTGTCTATTAATGCCAGGCTTTCATGAATCTTAACCTTAAATGCCATAAAAGCATCGAGATTGGTGGCCAAATACACTCAAAATTTCATCTCTCATGTTACAGTATTCAGACAATCACCCTTTTTTTGTGTGCTAAAAGGTACCCTAGGGGTCAGCTTATTCAAACCTTCTTTTACAAGTTGCATCCTGAAATGGGGGACAGGGAGAAATGACTTGATATAGGTCTTGAAGCTTAGTGTATCTTCACTGAGCTCAGAGCTCAAGTATGCTGACACCTGGTCTAATCCAGCTCTTTCCCATACGTAACATTGATCTGATGGGGAAGGGAAGCGTGCAGAAATTTATCCCGCAGAGTTTTGTGTTATCAAGGGGGACTGTGCAGGGTGTTATCAGATAATGTCTATAGTATGAGCTAACATTTATTGAATGCTTAACTGTGCCAGATACTGTTTTAAGTGCTTTAGCTGAATCAAA
Source organism: Neotragus pygmaeus (assembly GCA_006410875.1). Lineage (NCBI taxonomy): Eukaryota > Metazoa > Chordata > Mammalia > Artiodactyla > Bovidae > Neotragus > Neotragus pygmaeus. Next base: position 19,675 of record SJYV01030278.1, on the reverse strand, counting down.
TTATCTTATTATCTCTCCCACGTAAACTTCATGATGACTCTCCGAGGCCCCATTTTTTAGATTAGGAAACTGAGTGTGGAGAACTGCCGGAGGGTTTCTAACCAGTCAATGGTGAAATTGGAATCTGGTCGCCTACATTCTTGCTGGGTTCTCACATATCCTGCTAAATTGCCTCTATATGTTGCAAGAATAAAAGGAAAGTAGTGTTTATTATGTGTCTAATATGAGCCTGGCATTTTTAGATGTTTTACACTCTTAAAAAGCTGAATCTTCACAATCCCATTTTCACTTTGAAAGAGTAAGTGTTAGTTGCTCAATCCTGTCTGACTCTTTGCAACCCATGGACTGCAGCCCACCAGGATCCTCAATCTGTGGGATTCTCCAGGCAAGAATACTGGAGTGGGTTGCCATGCCCTCCTCTAGGGGGTCTTCCCAATCCAGGGATCAAACCCATGTTGCCTACATTGCAGGCAGATTCTTTACCGTCTGAGCCACCGGGAAAGCCCAAACACCGGGTAGATTAAATGACTTGCCTAACGACACAGCCAGTAGGTAGCAGAGCCAGAAATCAAACCAAGACCCAACTGGCTCAGCAGCCTGTGGCTCTGTTAGAAACTCATGCAGGGGTGGCGCCACCGGGATCAGTGATTCCTGTGTCCTCAGCTGCACATCGGAATTACCCAGGGAGGGTTAAAAAGGGGTGACATTTCTGCCCCACATCCAGAGTTTCTGATTTCATTGGTCTGAGGTACAGCTTGAGCGGTGGGGCCTTTTTTTTTTTTCTCCTTAAAAGCTCCCAGGGGATTCTAATATGTAACCAAGGATGCCACCCACTGCAAAAGATTCAGATGGTTTTGGTCACGCCATAGGATTTAATTTCTTTGTCCAAATATGGGAATAGGGATAAATCATATCCCTGAAAGACGTGTTTCAACAGTGTATGGGTTTCCTGGGGCTGCCGTGACAAATCACCACAAACTGGGTGGCTTCAAACAACAGAAATGTGTAGTCTTGGGATTCTGGAGTCTGGAAGGCTTAAGTTAGTATCAGCAGGGTCACGCTCCCTCTGAAGGTTCTGGAAAGAACTCTTCTCTGCCCCCTCTGGCTTCAGCTGGTGGCATCAGTCCTTGGAGCTCCTTGGCTTGTAGGTGGCTCATGCCAGTCTCCGTCTCAGTCATCACACGGCCTTCTTCTCCTTAAGTATCTGTTTCTTGTGTTTCTTTGTATCTGCCTGCTCGTGAAAGAATAGAAAGTATGTACTCTGCCCCCCTGGTTCCCAGCACAGAGCTCCTAAAACCCGTAAGTTTCCTAAGTGATTAAAGTACCAGGAGCATCTTTTGTTTAGATAGTTGGTCTTTGACCCATCCCAGACACAGGGCTCCTAAAACCCTTGGAATTTCCTGAGAGATAGGAGTGTCTTTTGTTCTAATGAGGCAGCTCTTGGTGGGCTCCTGGATGGAGGCTGGTTCACCAACCTGGAAGCTGTCCAGACCCCACGGGGTTGGGATTTTTTCAGAGGCTTCCTCACGTAGGCATGAGCTTGTCTACATATCAGGAAGGCGAGGCGCCGCTGTTCTGTGGGAACAGGGCACCTGTGCTGGGACCCTCCCGGACTTCGCCTGTGCATCTCATCATCTGACGGTTCATCTGCATCGTTTGTCATATCTTTTATTATACAGTAAGCTGGTGAACATAAATAAGTGTTTTCCTGAGTCCTAAGAGCCGTTCTAGCAAATAATTGAATCCAAAGGTCATGGGAACCTCCAATCAGACAGATTGTAGGAACCTGGAGACCTGTGACATTTGGTTGGCATCCAAGGTGGGGGACCCTCCCATGGGCCTGAGCCTTTAACCTGTGGGGTCTGCACTCATGCTCAGCCGTGCCTGACTCTTTGCAACTCCGTGGACTGTGGCCCCCCAGGCTTCTCTGTCCATGAAGAATTCTCCAGGCAAGAATTCTGGAGTGGGGTCCCATTTCCTCCTCCAGGGGACCTCCCGACCCAGGGATGGAACCCAGGTCTCCTGTGTCTTCTGCATTGGCAGGTGGGTTCTTTACCACTGAGCCCCCTGGGAAGCCTGGGGAACGCTCTGTCTCCTAACAGTTAACTCAGCATTGAATTGTTGGACACTCAGCTGGTGTCTCAGAATTGCTTGGGGTGGGGGAAAGATCCCACACATCTGGTGTCAGAAGTGTTGTTAGTGGGATAATGGTATGAAAGGAGGAGGAACACACGTGGGGGAGAAGTGAGTTTTTTCTATTCACTGCTCTATTCATAAGAACCCAGTCTAACCCATCTGAACTAATCATATACGCATAGACATTACTTCCAAATCAGTTCACATTCTGAGGTTCCAGATAGACATGGGCTTGGCCAGGGGACGCAGGAGACAAGCTGAAAATTAGGCAACATTATACTCTTAAGCATTGCACGAATCTCTGGGGATGGCAAACGTGAAATTCTGTGCTTTCTGGATCTCATATTTTAAAAATATGTCTTTAAATTTCTTAAATACACCTCCCCCACCAGGAAAAAAAGGCACCCAGTCCTAGCAGGTGTATAACTGAAATGTAGAAAGATCTGTTTCTGTGTCTGGGTCCCTTCGACATGTTCAAGAAGACACAGAGCCCACAGGCTCAGCGTGTGTGTGCAAGGCGTGCAGAGTGTGCACAGAAGTCCGTGGAAAAGGCAGCCTGTTCCCAATGGGATTTTTGGAGAAAAAAACAAACCAACCAGTTCTAATCTTCTTCTGTAAACTGACAAAAGAAATTTACAGCACCTTTTAAAGCCTCAAAGAGCTGTTTGCCTTCTCTTCAAATTTGGTTCTGGAGACGTTATGTATTGAAGCAACTACAATTTGGAGTTTTGTTTTCAGATCATTATTTTAGTCAAACATTTCCTTTTTTTTTTTGTATCATGAAACTTTGATGACAATTTGAAAGNCTATTATACAGAGTGAAGTAAGCCAGAAAGAAAAACACCAATACAGTATACTAACACATATATATGGAATTTAGAAAGACAGTAATGATGACCCTGTATGTGAGACAACAAAAGAGACACAGACATATAGAATGGACTTTTGGCCTCTGAGGGAGAGGGAGAGGGTGGGATGATTTGGGAGAATGGCATTGAAGCATGTATACTATCATGTAAGAAACGAGGTGCTGGTCTATGTTCGATGCAGGATGCAGGATGCTTGGGGCTGGTGCACGGGGATGATCCAGAGAGATGTTGTGGGGTGGGAGGTGGGAGGGGGATTCAGGATTGGGAGCTCGTGTACACCTGTGGTGGATTCATATCGATGTATGGCAAAGCCATTAGAGTATTGAAAAGTAAAATAAAGTAAAAAAAAAATTTTTTTAATAAAGAAAAAAACAAAAACAAAAGGATATACGCACCCCTATGTTGACTACAGCATGATTTACAATAGTCAAGATAGGAAAGCAACCTAAGTGTGCATCAACAGATGAATGGATAAAAGGCATATATATATATACATACTAATATATACTAATATTGTATTAGTCATAAAATGAAGTCCTGCCATGGGCAACGACATGGATGGATCCAGAAGGTATACTGCTAAGTGAAATACGTCAAAAATAGAAAGACAAGTATTGTATGATCTCACTTATATGTGGAAGCTAAAAAAAACAAAACAAAGTGAAAACAGACTCACAGATACAGAGAACAAATGAGTGGTTGCCAGAGAGAGCTGGGGAGGTGAAACAGATGAAAGGGATTAAGAGGTACAAACCTCCAGTTATAAAATAAAAAAGCAACAGGAATCTAACATCCAGCATAAGGAGTATGGTCAGTAATATTGTAATAACTGTACGGGAGTTACTAGACTTATCATGGTGATCCTTTCATAATGCCTGCAAATGTAAAATCATTTACATTGTATACCTGAAACATAATATTATATGCTAACTATATTTCAATTTAAAGAAAGAAAGCATAGCCTTAAAGAATGTTTGGTGCATGGGCAATAAAGTTTACTGAATGAATATAGTCCCTGGCTTGTGGATCTCAAGTTCTACACAAAGAGACAGTTATGCAAATAACTGTTCTTCACTAAGACAAATGCTAGAGTGAAAGTGTATATGCAAGGCAGTGAAAGCAGAGAACCAATGGCCTGCTTCCCTGGGAAAAACAGGGAAGGCTTCTCAGAGGAGGTGACATGTGAGTAATGCTAAACTCTTAAAGGCATGAAGTCCAGAGTTTATACTTGAACATCACACTAAACAAAGTACATTAAATGCAGATTACATCTAAAACCATGACGAAAAGTCAAAGCTCACTTGATTTGTTCTGTTTACGTTTGGGGCTGCCAATAGAAGCTGCAAATTCGCTGTGACTTGCAGGACCTATTCCATTTCGGTCTCTCCAGTTGTCAGATTCGCTTCCACTTCCCAGGTGCTCACGACTGTTGGACCTCGAGAGGGACATTGATGAACCCTGTAGACAAAGCCAGACAGGGAAAATGCTTAATAAGGTGAGATTCCCCAGGGTGGGAGGAAGAAAAAACCCACATTAGACCCCTATCATTTATGTCAGTTGCTGGCCATAGCAGTTACCCACAAATGCATATTCTCAAGAACAGGGTGTGGGACCTACCAAAAGTGTTTTAGCTGCTCAGTCACGTCCGACTCTCCGCGATCCCATGGACTGTAGCCCATCAGACTCCTATGTTCACGGGATTTTCCAGGCAAGAATACCAAGGACACTGGGTCAGATACACATGGTTAAGTGTTCTTCCTTCATTATGAAGGTGTTGATAAGAGGGTGAGCAGAGGAGTTCTGAGTTCAGCTCAGTCACACAGTCACGCCTGACTCTTTGTGACTCCATGGACTGTAGCACAGCAGGCTTCCCTGTCCATCACCAACACTTGAAGCTTGCTCAAACTCAAGTCAGTGATGCCATTCAGCCATTCATCCTCTGTCGTCCCCTTCTCCTCCCTTCAATCTTTTCCAGCATCAGGGTCTTTTCAAATGAGTCAGTTCTTCGCATCAGGTGAACAAAGTATTGGAGTTTCAGCATCAGTCCTTCCAATAAACATTCAGGGCAGATTTCCTTTAGGATTGAGTGGTTTTGATCTTGCAGTCCAAGGGATTCTCAAGAGTCTTCTCCAACACTACAGTTCAAAAGCATCAACTCCTCGGTGCTCAACTTTCTTTATGGTCCAACTCTCACATCCATACATGACTACAGGAAAAACCACAGCTTTGACTAGATGGACCTTTGTCGACAAACTAATGCTGTCTAGATTAGTCACAGGCTTTTCTTACAAAGTGGAAGCATCTTTTAATTTCATGGCTGCATTCACCAGCAGTGATTTTGGAGCCCCCCAAAATAAAGTCTGTCACTATTTCCATTGTTTCCCCATCTATTTGCCATGAAGTGATGGGACCAGATGCCATGATCTTAGTTTTCTGAATGTTGCATTTTAAGCCAACTTTTTCACTCTCCTCTTTCACTTTCATCAAGAAGCTCTTTAGGTCTTCTTCACTTTCTGCTAGAAGTGTGGTGTCATCTGTATATCTGAGGTTACTAATATTTCTCCCAGAAATCTTGACTCCAGTTTGTGCTTCTTCCAGCTTGGCATTTCACATAATATACTCTGCCTAGAAGTTAAATAAGCAGGGTGACAATATACAGCCTTGATGTACTCCCTTCCCTATTTGGAACCAATCTGTTGTCCCATGTCCAGTTCTAACTGTTGCTTCTTGACTTGCATATAGATTTCTAAGGAGGTAGGTCAGGTGGTCTGGTATTCCCATCTCTTGAAGAATTTTCCACAGTTTGTTGTGATTCACACAGTCAAAGGCTTTGGCGTAGTCAATAAAGCAGAAGTAGATGTTTTTCTGGAACTCTCTTGCTTTTTCAATGATCCAATGGATGTTGGCAATTTGATCTCTGCTTCCCCTGTCTTTCCTAAATCCAGCTTAAACAACTGGAAGTTCACGGTTCACATACTATTGAAGCCTGGCTTGGAGAATTTTGAGCATTACTTTGCTAGCATGTGAGATGACTACAATTGAGCATCCTTTGGCATTGCCTTTCTTTGGGATTGGAATGAAAACTGACCTTTTCCAGCCCTGTGGCCACTGCTGAGTTTTCCAAATTTGCTGGCATACTGACTGCAGCACTGTCACAGCATCTTTCAGGATTTGAAATAGCTCAATTGGAATTCCATCACCTCCACTAGTTTTGTTCGTAGTTTTGCTTCCTAAGCCCCACTTGACTTTGTCTGGCTCTGGGTGGGTGATCACACCATCGTCATTATCTGGGTCATGAAGATCTCTTTTGTGCAGCATTATGTGTAGTCTTGCCACCTCTTAATATTTTCTGCTTCTGTTAGATCCATACCATTTCTGGCCCTTATTATGCCCATCTTTGCATGAATTGTTCCCTTGGTATCTCTGATTTTCTTGAAGCGATCTCTAGTCTTTCCCATTCTATTGTTTTCCTCTATTTCTTTGCATTGATCACTGAGGAAGGCTTTCTTATCTCCCCTTGCTATTCTTTGGAACTCTGCATTCAGGTGAGTATATCTTTCCTTTTCTCCTTTGCCTTTCACTTCTCTTCTTTTCTCAGCTATTTGTAAGGCCTCCTCAGACAACCATTTTGCCTTTTACATTTTTTTTTTCTTGATCTCTGCCTTGTACAATGTCACAAACCTCAGTCCATAGTTCATCAGGCACGCTATCAGATCTAATCCCTTGAATCTATTTGTCACTTCCACTGTATAATCTTAAGGGATTTTATTTAGGTTATACCTGAATGGGCTAATGGTTTTCCCTACTTTCTTCAACTTAAGTCTGAATTTGGCAATAAAGAGTTCATGATCTGAGCCACCGTCAGCTCTCAGTCTTGACTTTGCTGACTGTATAGAGCCTCTCCATCTTTGGCTGCAAAGAATATAATCAATCTGATTTGGGTGTTGACCATCTGGTGATGTCCACATGTAGAGTCTTCTCTAGTGTTGTTGGAAGAGGGTGTTTTCTATGACCATTGCATTATCTTGGCAAAACTCTGTTAGCCTTTGACCTGCTTCATTTTGTACTCCAAGGCCAAATTTTCCTGTTACTCCAGGTATCTCTTGACTTCCTACTTTTGTACTCCAGTCCCCTATAATGAAATAGACATCTGGTGGAGTTCTGAGAGCCCTGAGTAAAAAGAGTCACTCCTATAAGATTTGGAGGAGTAGGTGCTAAGATTCCTGTTTTGGGAAACCACAAGGCAAGTCCTCCATCTGGCACAGTCGAGATTCTCTGCCTCGTGTCTCACTAGGGGGACCAGGGCAGTGCTGCAACCACACCCAGAGCTTTGAGAGGAATCGAGCTCACAGAATGGAGGGTGGAGAGGAATCTGGCACTGTCCTGCGTTATCTCACCCAAATAAGCACATGATCTGTCCAGCAAATGACAAGTGCCTGGAAATCAAAATGAACTCTCCCAAATCAAAATAAAAATAGTAATTTAAAAGATCTCAAAGTTTACACCTAACCTGCATTTATTCATTTATTTAATCACTATATTACAGGTACCATACTTTGTACTATATATCTGTAGTATTAAGGTCAATGTTTTCTGATAACCCAAGTTTTATGTGTACTTGGTAGTTCCAAGAGAATCCTTTACTGTTCAGGTCACTGAACTCAATTCAGTCCCCCAGCACACACCCACAGCTGACAGTGCCCGGCTGTGACTTCTCTCTTCAGCGCACTATGACACCACTCGTGACACCACTCCCAAGACTTCCCATTCGCCCCCTGCATCCTTACTGTAGGATCTTCCTCTCTTTTCTATTCCAAATGTCAGGTTTGGTCTTCACATTCCTTATCATCTCTCTCTACACTTTTTCCCCTTTTTCAAAGCTTAACAACAGCCATTGTCAGGAAGCATTTAACAGGAGGCTTCCAGAGTGCTGTTCTGGATCTGTCAGGAATCCTCTGTTCCTTATTAATTCCTGAATATTCAGGAATTAAGAGGAGAGGCAAGCCTCCCCTGGGGCTGAGGGATCCAGGCATTTCCTTCGTTAGTTTTTCTGTACGGTGGTAAGTACCCTCTTCCTTCTTGTGAACCATATGGTAAAAGTGATTATTTACAACTCTCTCTCTTTAATATGGATCGCCTATGTTTTGTAAGTCTGGAATTTTAATCTTTATCTTTGCTGAGAATAACCACAGTACATATGCCCACACCATGTTGATTAAAACACCTTTGCTCCATCAGAGCTCTGGTCCCTGTGTCTTTCTTTCTCTTTCTTTCTCTCTCTCTTTCTCTCTCCCTCTCTCTCTCTCAGGCTATTTCTTTGGAGCGCAGAGGCCCTCTGAGTTCACTTTCCTACCCCAGCTTCTAAGACCCTCTTGAGAAGGCGCTTTGCCCTTCACCCCATTGAGAGGGCGCCTGAGGCCTTCGTGAAGAGAGCAAGCCCCGTGCAGGGGCTTTATTGGCTTTCTGCATAAACCAAAGAATATCAGCCTCTTTCTCTCCTTTACTTTCTTATCGTCAACTCCGGATCACCAGGTTCCAGTCCATTAAAGGACCGCAACAAGCCATGACTGAAATTGTTACCTCTGGGTTTGAATTCTCTACCGAAATTTAGCATCATGGAGTTGCCAATCTGACACCTCCATTTTACTGTCTCACAGACATTTTAAACTTAAGAGTGTTTGAAACCGTATTGTTCACGACCATCCCCACCAGCTACACTCAAATTACTCCTCTCCCAGAATCCCTACATCTCAGTAAGTGATGACCATTCACCCAGGTGTTCAAGCCAGACTTCTAAGAGCCATACTCATTCGTCCTCTCACTGTATCCAATTTGTCAGTTTATCAATGTCGTATCTAAACATACCCCAAATCTACCTACTTTTACCAATCTCTACCAGTGTCATTAAGAACCTCTTTAATGGACATGTTGATTCTTTCTTGCCTCCCATCCCAATAATCCATTTTCCATGAAGCAACTAGGTTGTAGGTTGCTTTTTTAAATGCAAATTAGAACAAAACCATGCCTCTCTCAGCATACAGTCATATAATAATCCCTTGCCAGTACTTTACCATGGGCTGAAATGCTCCATAATCAAGTCTCTGCCTGCCTCTCCAACCTTATCTTCAGTGCTCCACCACCCTATCCGTACCTTCTGCTCCATGAACTTACCAGTTTGCTCTGACTCCAATATGATAATGCCAGGTATTTCCCTGGCCTAGTACTATTTTCCTAGATATTCACAAGGTTGGTCCTTTCTTGCCATGTAGGTCTTAGCTTAAATGTCATTTGCTCATTAAAGCCAGCTAAAACTACCCAATATAAAGTAGCCTCTGTGTCATATTTATCAAGAACTTTTATTACTTAATGCCTTCTGGTTAACTTGTTATATATTTCTCTCTGCCCACCAAAAAAAAAACTCTATTAGTGAAAGCAAGAATCTGTATTCAAGCATTGTATCTAATGCCCAGAACTGCATCTAAAACACAGGAAATGCTTATTGATAAATACTTGCAGAATTACNAGCAAATAGGGAACTGTGGGAAAGGTGGATTCCAGTAGGAAACTCGGGACTGGAGAAAACAGGAAACAGCAGAGTCTGAGCTGTGAAGCCAATCTCTTGGGACTCTCCGTATTCAGTGTTCTGAACAGGGATCCTGATCTTTGAATTCAAAAGTCTGGATGTGAACTAACAAAGGAGTGTGAAATAAAGGCATGAGCATGAGGTCAGGGAAGATGTGGTACATGAAATGTGGGTTTCCTAGGGAGAACTTCAATTTGTTGGTTTTTGTGACTTAAAAAGACAAAAAGCTACTGGTCTTTTAAAAACAATGATCAGGATCTTTCATAATTGTTTTAAATTTGACTTCCCAGCATTTACCACTCCGTGCCATTGTCTTCTGATGATAATGACCTACCCATCGTCTGCCTACTGTTTTCCCCTCATCATGCACAGTCACTCCCTCCGTTAGGAGTACCTTTCTCTCCCAGTCCTTGTGGATGTCATCTCCTCACCTTTCAGAGAACCAGATGGACTATTTTTTTTTTCCCCGTGCAGTGCTCCATGTTTTCCACACCCAGAGAGTTGGCTGATCCTCCTTTGTATCTACCTCTGTTACATCTTTGATAGTATGGCATTAGCTTGATTTGTTGTATGTCTGTTCCTTCACTAGATTGTGAGTTCATGAAGCTAGGGACTGTCTTATTTTCATTCTGGGTCCAATATTTGGCATGTAGCAAGTGACACAATAAGTGCTTATTGAAAGTACATTTAGAATTGAGTAACTCTGAAGGAGGCTTACCAGGTGTCCTCCAACATAAGTCACCAAATAAGGAAAACATTCTTACAGTCATAGTAGAAGCATGAGTTTGCACAGGGAAGATGTTTATTAAGAATGTGTAAAATAAATATTATGTAACAGTACAGAAAATATCTTCCTAGGAATCTTAAGACCAAGATAGAAACCTATTTATCTCTGCTAACAGAGACATAATCTGGCTTTCATTTTCTTTTCTGTGATTCTGTGATTTAGGATCACAAACTCCACACAGTGCACAACTGATAAACTAGACAAATACCAGAATATAGTTAATGAGAAGCATTTTCTTTATCTTGCCTTCTTTCTATAGTGTTAATCAGTTAACTATTTCGGAGATCACGTGTTGGTCATATTCAAGGAAAATGGACAAAAATGGGTTGTATGTTTTGATGGGGGAATTATTTAGTTTTTTAAAAATCCCATATATATGGTTAAGCAATAATATTTGTGTTAGCTCATTTTTCTCAATGTTTTCATAGAATCAAATCTTGCTCATTTAGACTACTAAGTTAAACTACTATACAAGTGAAATACTGTAGAATATGAAAGCAAATTCAGTCCTCACTTATTGTGCATCATTAAAGGAAACAAAATACAACAAAACATTAATGGAGAAATCTAGTTAGTATGTTTTAATAAATATATTAAATATGTTATATATTAAATATATATATTATACTTGCTTTTAAAGAGCCTAAATCTTCTTATGTGTAAATAACCACTATAAAAAGTATTTAAACATTTAATGCTCACAAGGGGGATTAATGTGTTCTGCATTAATTTTAGTAATATATTTATTTGTATACACTATGTATTAACTTTAACAGCTTCTTTTGTCCTAGATGTTCAAGATATCCACTTCAGCTCAATTCTTGTCTAGTTATTAAGAACATCAACAAAGAACGTTATCTGAATGGATTTTTAAAAGCAATTGTGTTTATTCTGACTCAACTGTGTACAGTTCCTCCACTGTTGACTCGTATCAAGAAAACAATGAGTGTGTTGAATTATTTGGAACGTTCAGAGAAGAATTTGATCAGCAGGCTGTCATACAATGTAAACAGCATGAGGGACTGTTGGCTTCACGAAGGGGATATCTGGTTTCTCAACAGGTTCTGGAGGTGGAGAACAGAAGGAGCTGAAGGGCTTTCGCCTGCGGTGCAAGCAGATAATGGCACTTCAGCTGCTTCTCTACAAAGGCAGGAGGTCTGAGTTAGCAATTTGGTGAGAGAGTTCTCATTTCTTAATATCTATATCATTAGTTGACAGATGGCTTTCTGTCTGAAATCTTATTTTGAGAAGCTACCTCCTGCTAGATAATCTCCTTAAACTGTAAATCACTAGTGGATGAATTTCAATTCCTTAAGTTCTGAATGAATATACTAAAAGTTATCCCCTGCTGCAATTTGCAGAGCACATTGTTTTAATATTTATTGGGCATTTACTATGTCTCAAACCTTTTGCTAGGAACTAGGTTATGACAGAAAATAAGAAAGACACTGTCCTTATTTTTCAATGACAGTCAACAAATTAGGATGTGGGTATAAATACTCTTCTTTTCAAGATTGTGACTGAAGTTCTGTCTTTGTTCTTCATCTTTTTAGGTGAAAAAAAGAGGCATTTTATAAGTTGTAAGAACTTTTTTTTCCTATAAAAATTGTAGTCACTTTTTTCTCTATAAAAAGTGTAGTCAACCTCTCTAGTTAGCTTTTTCAGACCATAGCTTCTCAACTTGGGAATAGTCACAAGGGAGGTCAGAAAGAACTTCCCTTGGAGTTTTGAAGGCCAGTTATTACAGATGTGTCTAATAAACCACAGTCCCGCTTCTCAGTCCAGGCTCTTGGCCTTTACTGCGGATGATGGGAGGATCTCTTTTATGTTGTTTTTTGCCACTTGTCAGTGATATTGGGAATAGGAAGTTCTGCCTAAAAATTCAATCTGGCTCAAGATAGATGAGCACGGGATGGGCAGAGCATCCCAGAGGTGTTCTAGGGCTTCTTGAGATACTATGTAATAGATGAGGTATGTGCCAAACCCTGCTTCCTCTCCCCTTTGGAAAGCCAGATCTAGGGCCTGGGGCAGCCTCTTACCATAAAATGCCCCAGTCCATTTATCCTATGGTACCATATGAGCTTATCATATCATGAGTTTATTACATACCATGATCAAAGTTGGGAAGGACTGTCTTAGGTTATGACTCAGGGGCAAGGAATTCTGCTATTAGGAAAGGCTTTAGGACATGTGCCAATGTCCAGACCTAGTCAGGATCCCAGGAGTTGTTAGGAATAGGGAGATGATGAAAAGAAGAACTAAAATCACTGTGCATAAGAACATAAAGTAATCTTTCTGTTGTGGGCAGGGAACAGCTTGGCAGATTGTTTGTTTGAAGAAAATATTTTTCTTTGTTCATGTTGATTTGGACTGTACTGCTTTGGAGAATTATTTTTGTTCTTGGGATGTGTATGTATGCATCATGCATGTTTTGTCTAGAAATTATGTATACATTCTAGAAGACAAAAGGAAGAATCTGGAGGCATGTTACCTTCAGATAACTCTGTAGAGAGATCTCCATGGGGAACTGTATTTAAAATACAAAATCTCAATCTGGATTATTAGCCAAAGCACATTCTTTTTTTTTTTTTTTTTCCTATTTATGTCTTAAGTAAACTTATTTATTTATTTATTTTTACTTCACAATAGTATATTGGTTTTGCCATACATTGACATGAATCCACCACAGTTGTACATGAGTTCCCAACCCTGAACCCCTCTCCCACCACCTTCCCCATACCATCTCTCTGGGTCATCCCAGTACACCAGCCCGAAGCATCCTGTATCCTGTATCGAACCTAGACTAGCGATTCATTTCTTACATGATAGAATGCATGTTTCAATGCCATTCTCCCAAAGCATCCCACCCTTTCCCTCTCCCACAGAGTCCAAAAGTCTGTTCTTTACATCTGTGTCTCTTTTGCTGTCTCGCATACAGGGTTATCATTCGGTTCAGTTCAGTCACTCAGTCGTGTCTGACTNAACTCCGGGAGATGGTGATGGACAGGGAGGTCTGGCATGCTGCGATTCATGGGGTCGCAAGGAGTTGGACACAACTGAGCGACTGAACTGAACCGAACATAATTCAACCAGATAAATTCAATGGAGCAAGAGAAATAAGAACATGCTCAAAACTGGTTAATTACCAGGAAAAAGACCATTATGTAGCATTTCTATATATTTTAAAACTTCTGTATCTAAACTCTTTTTGAGTATAAAAAAGTCACTCGCCTAAGATCTAAGTTGATTTCATTCAAACAGTTATCTCAGATCTGGCTAAACATGATGTTTTCTAAAAACATTAAATAAAAAATAATCTTGTGATATTTACCAGTTTGTTGTGATATGTTAGAAGACAACAAACTGGTAAATATCACAAGATTATTTAGATTTTTAAGACTTAAAATAGACAACCTCATTACTCTTAGGGGTAAACTTAAAACCTTCTTTTAACTCCCGATGCAGGTTTTACCTGCTCCAGAAAATATGCAACCATTTCTAATGCCTTTAAGAGATAAGTGGCAAAAACAAAAGGAAAATCCGAAACTTTTTAGTTCTGTTAATGTGACAGAAGATACTGCAGGTCAAAGCAACCTTTTGTTTGACCTTTGCTGTCCCAGTGTAAGTGGACAGGGTCATAATTTTGAGTCTTGAAGAAAACAAAAATAAGCCTCAAGCTACTTGCTTCTTATCTAAAGGAGTTCTTTGGAAAAGTCTAATTTCTCAAAAATGCCTTAAAACTGGAAACAGTTGCTCAAGTCTAGGTTCTCAGTAATGTGAACAGAGTGTTCAAAGCATCAGTTTCTTGCCTAAAGCAAGCTTCCTAGAGCAGGAAACCCATGTGCCTTGATACCCTTGCACATTGGGTAACCCAAACCGGTCAGGACTCATTGGCTAAGCGTGCTTCTCCAGAGCATTCTACTTGTCCATTTGGTTTGGGTTTTCTTTGGAAAAGAATAAGGAAAAAGAGTGCTTCTAAACTACCCCCTAATTTTTTTTAACTTTTCATTTTGTATTGGTGTATAGCCAATTAACAAACAATGTTGTGATAGTTTTAGGTGAATGGTGAAGGGACTTAGCCATACATCTTCATGTATCCATTCACCCCCAAACCCCCCTCCCACCCAAGCTGTCACATAACATTGAGCAGAGTTCCACGTGCTATACAGACCTTGTTGGTTATCCATTTTAAACACAGCAGTGTGTACATGTCAATCCCAAACTCCCTAACTATGCCTTCCCCCATCCATCCCCCTGGCAACCATAAAGCTCGTTCTCATAGTCTGTGAGTCTGTTGCTGTTTTATAAGTTCATTCCTATCATTTCTTTTTAGATTCCACATATAAAGGATGTCATATGATATTTCTGCTCTGACTTACTTCACTCAGTATGACAATCTCTAGGTCCCTCATGTTGCTGCAAATGGCATTATTTCATTCTTTTAGATGGCTTAGTTACATTCCATTGTTTGTATGTATGTACCACATCTTCTTTATCCATTCCTCTGTATGGACATTTAGGCTTCCTCCATGTCTTGGCTACTGTAAACAGACCTGCAGTGAACACTAGGGTACATATATCCTTTTTGATCATGTTTTTCTCTGAATATATGCCCAGGAGTAGGATTGAAGAGTCATCAGTCAGTTCAGTTCAGTCACTCAGTTGTGTCCGACTCTTTGCAACCCCATGGACTGCAGCACATCAGGCTTCCCTGTCCATCACCAACTACCAGAGCTTGCTCAAACTCGTCTCCATGAAGTCAGTGATGCCATCCAACCATCTCATCCTCTGTCGTCCCTTTCTCCACCTGCCCTCAATCTTTCCCAGCACCAGAGTCTTCTCCAATGAGTCAGTTCTTCACATCAGGTGGCCAAAGTACTGGAGTTTCAGCTTCAGCAACAGTCCTTCCAATGAATATTCAGGGCTGATTTCCTTTAGGATAGACTGGTTTGATCTCCTTGCAGGGTCATAAGGTAGCTCTATTTTTAATTTTTTAAGAAACTTCCATCGTGACTATACCAATTTATATCCCCATCAACAGTTTAAGAGTGTTCCCTTCTCTCCACACTCTCTCCAGCGTTTATTGCTTGTGTATTTTCTGATGGTGGCCATTCTGGCCGTAACTACCCTCTGATTTTAAAATAGTGCTGCAAGTGGAGATGTGGTAAATCTTCTAAAAAATTTTTAAGCCCTCTCCACTTTTCCCCAGGTCCTTCTCAATCCCCACCCTGTCCCTATGTTCTAACCCATTAATTGCCCAGTTTACAGTCCCTCTGAGTTTTAGCAGAATAAAGAGGAGGGCAGGCATCCACAAAGAGCAGCTGCTTCAGAGTATCAGATCATGCAGGTAAGGGCCCTTTTACCTCCTCTCGGTGGCTTTGGGCTGTATGAAAGTCCTCCACACTGCAAGAATCTAGAACCATTCCCTAAGAAAGCCTGATTCTATCTCTTATCACCACTGTTTAAAGGGCCCATGAATAAAAGCAGGTTACCTGGTGAATGCCCTGAAACTGATCTCGCTGGTTTCATCCTCTCCCCCACCTTTCAACGTGAATGAGCTGTTAGACATTAGCCAGAAAGGTGGAACAGGCTGGCCCGAGAGAACCAAAGCAAGAAAAGCCACAGGAGAGATTCAGCCACTGAGTCAGGAGCCTGCAAACTCAAGCCCACAGAGAGTGGTCCACTCGTCCTTGGACCAGACGCAGAGCAGAGGCCCTCCAGCTTCTGACACCACATCTGAGTCACTCCCCTTGCAGTAGGTCTCTGCAGGGCAGTGTTTCCAGGAGGGTGCCTGCATCAGAATCAGACTAGGGTTTTGGTGAAAATGTAAATTACGGGTTCCTGCTGGCTGTTGCCCTGCTGAGGGAGATCCTGGGGGAAGAATCTGCATTTTTAAGTGCACCAAGTGCTTCTTATGTCTTTTAACATGGCCCTAGAGCATTTATAAACCACCTTGTATGGTAAAGAATTTGCCTGCAATGTGGGAGACCCAGGTTCAATCCCTGGGTCGGGAAGATCCCCTGGAGAAGAAAATGGCAACCCACTCCAGTATTCTTGCCTGGAAATTCCATGGACAGAGGAGCCTTGTGGGCTGCAATCCATGGGGTTGCAAAGAGTCGGACATGACTGAGTGACTAACACTAACTAACTTGCTATGTACCCTCTGAGTTAAACCATTAGGAAAAACGAGGATAAAGAAATTTTGCAAAATGAATTCAAGTCCTTTTTTCTAACAACTACTGCCATGACCTCAAGTAAGACACTTAACTGATCTGGGACCCTGTCCCTCACTGGGAATTTATAGGGATCAAATAAGCTCATGGATGAAAATGTACCATATAAAACATCAAAGAAATAAATGAATGTGATTTAAGGTAATTTTTACTAGCACATTATGTGTTCATGTAACACTCTAAAGTATTCTTTTAGATATAAAAAGCATATCTAGTTTGAATGTACAGAAATACTTCCAGTAATAAGCATTCATATATGTATATGAATCACATCTTTCATCAGGCTCTTGGTTTTCCTCGGGGTAAAGTTCTTTGGTGGAAATAACAGTGGTTGCTAAATATTACTGAGACTTCCTGCACACCACAGTAAGCACTGGATGCCTTCTCCCACAGCATGCTGAAAATAACTGCAATGAGAAAACAGGCTCTGAGGCGTGAAGTCACCCATCAAAGCTGTACATCTGTCGGTGGCGGCTGTCAGGTTCCCATAGCCCCTGCATTTGACAACTACTTTATTAGAACGATCATCATTTCAACCTGTCAGACTATTGGTCTCTGAGAACAGAACTGAATTAGCATTTCTAAACTGAACTATTTCATCTCTGAAATGACAGAAATCAACCACCTAAAGCTCCATTCTGCTGAAGGTGGAGGTGAGCACAGACAGCTGCAGGTATATCAGTGGAAGCCTAAGAATGAGCACAGCAGTTTTTAAGGTCTCTGCCAATGAAAGGAGACGTTGACTTTCTCTCAGAGCTATAATGGCAGAAAGAGGGGTATATACCTCCTAGGGCCTCAAATCGTTCATAATGATTCCTGCATTCTAGCTGCCAACAGTAACTTCAGACTTTAAATATACCCTGCCAAGTTGCTACTGTAAGTCTGACAATGAAATTTGCAGGAGACTGTGCTTTTTAGTATTTCAATAGTACTTTCTTTTTCACTTTCTCAAAGAGACAAAGGGGGAAAAAGTCGCATGTTTGTATTTGCCTTTCATCAACATTCTAGTTTATTACAAAGAAAATGGGTGGAGAAATGAAGGTCAATCTGCAAATGGTAGTGATTAGACTAACAATTATGAGATGCTTAACCAGTATTTGTTTCTGAACCTCCAGTGGTCTAACTGAACATTGGGATTCTTGGATAATTTTATCTATCTTTTAGGTTGGTGCAGTCTCTGCAGTTGTGTGTGTGAGTGTGTGCACGTGCACGCATTCTAACTCTACCTGCACCTGCAAAAGGCTTACAGCCAAAATCTGACACTCTGCAACTGAGAAGGCCTTGCTGATTGAGTCACGTACAGCCCGGCCAAGAAGCAAGGAGCTCTGGGTCCCTTCTCCCTATGGTGAGGATGCCAGCTTCCCCATCTCATCCCTAAACCCTGCAGCGAACATCTGGGAAGCATAATGTTTTGGAGCTCTTGTTTGTGATACTTCCTGTGGTGTTCCTGGCACATCTGAATACACTGAATTTTTAACTCAGATCTGAGAACTTGTTTTTGTTGAATAATTGCCTTCTCCCCCTCTGGTGGGCTTGTGAGTGATACCCTGGAATGAAGGAATTCGTTATATACTTTTTATGGCATATTACATATGCCCTTTGCTTAATCTCAGCCCTGCTCTCAGACATTCTCCCCTAACAAAAACATATTTAGCCGAATTTCCTTCACAGCTGATCAACAACTTTGAAAGAAATCAAAAGATCATAATATATCAAAAGATCATAATATATCAGATTGTATCTATTTCATAGCAATATGTTTACAATATTAGAAATTAAAGAAATCACCGTTAAGAAATTGTCATGTAAACAGAGAATGGGAGGGGGAGAAGATGGTTCTCTTTTGCTGAGAGAGTCGACGGAAAGAGTAAGTAGAGCATGACTCTACAAACCTCAAAGGTGGTCGTCATTGTGGGCTTATATGACACGTGGTTGGCCCTTCTCAGCTCCTTGATAGTTTCAGCGGGCATGGATTTAGAAAACCCCAGGCCACTCCAGGTGTTTGTGGGTGTTCTGACCTCCGTCACCACTGGTTTCTTTAACATAGCTTTGGAAAAGAGAACATAAAACAAACGCTTGCTACTTTTAATGCATTTCTTAAATACAGCATTGATGAGTATTTTTTCATTGATATATGTAAAGAAATTACCACTGAATATCATTTCTTAACACAAAACACCTTAAAATGTCTTCATAAAACATTTTATACAAAGTAACAGTAACCTCAACAAAGTTTATGCAACTTAAACCTAAACCTTCTCAGTTTCCTTTTATGAAAGTCCAGTTTCTCAGTCCAGTATCAGTACTGAAAAACTTTTTGTGTGTCTACTGAAAAAAATCAAAGTATAGACCATAATGTATCACATACCTTTGGTTGCCAATAGCTTCTTCTGTTCATAGTCAAATGCCTAAAAAAGACAGAATATATCTTTATTGTCAGTTTATCCAAATGTCACACCAATACTCCACAAAAAGATTACACGACTACAGCCCATGAACCTGCCTGAGACAAACGCTAAGCTCTGCATCATAATGTGACAGTAATCCATGCAAGAGAGATAAACTTAAACATGTTTTCAAAACCAATTCATTGTAATAATATACTACTTCTGACTTTAACTCATGACAGTGACAAGAGTCAGAACTCTTCCTTCAAAGGGAAAACAATTCCTCTTTATTATGAGTATTTAACATACCAGGATCAATCTATGCTAACATATAGCAAATAAGTTAATAAGAGTTATGCTAAATTTCAAAACAATGCATTCTCAAAATACTTTCAGGTTATCTATTATTGGCCTCCTTTGTTTCTGAAAATCACCTCTTCATTTGGGTAAAATGGTATGATGTCACAACAACCTATGAAATTATATAACTTAATTGGCATCATCTATGCTTTTAAAATCCTGAAAGATGATGCTGTGAAAGTGCTGCACTCAATATGTCAGCAAATTTGGAAAACTCAGCAGTGGCCACAGGACTGGAAAAGGTCAGTTTTCATTCCAATCCCAAAAAAAGGCAATGCCAAAGAATGCTCAAACTCCCGCACAGTTGCACTCATCTCACA
>SJYV01030276.1:168407-180753 GCA_006410875.1 Neotragus pygmaeus | reverse complement strand
TGCGAAGTGGAAGGCAGGGAGTGGATCTTCCAATTATTATCCTTGCATTTCAAACTCCTGTTTTAGACTGAAAGAGAAGAGGGAACATGTCAAGATATGGTTTTTGGCCTAAGAATTCTCTTATGAAAACTCTAATTCCAAAAGACACATGCACCCCAATGTTCATAGAAGCACTATTTACAATAGCCAAGATATAGAAACAACCTAAGTGTCCATTGACAGATGAATGGATAAAGCAGATGTGGTGCATATATACAGTGAAATGCTACTCAGTCATAAAAAAGAATGAATGAAATGATGTGATCTGGATGGATCAGCTGGACAGACCAAGAGACCATAATACTAAATTAGACAAAGACAAGTATCATATGGTATCACTTATATGTGGAATCAAAAATATGACACAAATAAAAACTTATTTACAAAAAAGAAACAGACTCAAAGATCTAGAAAACAAACAAGGTTACTAAAGAGAAGGGAGCTGGGGGGAGGATAAATCAGAAGTTTGGGATCAGCAGTTACAAACTACTATATATAAAATAAATAACCAACAAGGTCCACTGTATAGAACAGGGAACTATAGTCAATAGTTTGTTAACAAACTGTAATGGAAAAAATACAAAAAAGGAATTTATTAACATGTAACTGAATCACTTTGCTGTATTCCTAAAACTAATACAACATTGTGAATTAACCATACTTCTATTTTTAAAAATTTACAAAAACAATGATAATCTTCTGAGAGTCTAATTCACTCCTTTAAAAATGTTTCTATTGAGTTGTAACATGCATCTTAAGTGGACAGCTTAAATTTTACACATGAGGGCCCACAAGGGTCACCACCACCCAGAGGAAGGTTTGCAATCCCTGATGCCCCACGTGCCTCTCCTGCTTTCCACGTGATTGCTATCCTGACTTCCACTTTCTCTTTATTAAGATAACAAAATGAACAGGGGCAGGGTGTTTGGGAGAGAATGGACACATGTATACGTACGGTTTAGTCCCTTCACCGCTCACCTAACACAATCACAATGTTAATCAACTATACCCCGATACAAAATAGAGTTTAAAGTTTGAGGGAAAAAAATACGAGAAGTACTTAAAGTTTCTCAGATAACTTGAAAAAAAAAANCCTGGCATGCTGCAATTCATGGGGTTGCAAAGAGTCAGACACGACTGAGTGACTGAACTGAACTGAACTAATACATACATATAAGCTTCCCTGGTAGCTCAGCTGGAAAGAATCTGCCTGCAAAGCAGGAGACCCCAGTTTGATCCCTGGGTTGGGAAGAACCCCTGGAGAAGGGAACAGCAGTAGAATTGTGGAATTGCCTGGAGAATTCCATAGACAGAGGAACCTGGCAGGCTGCAGTCCATGGGGTCGCAAAGAGTCAAACAGGACTGAGCGACTTTCTCTGTACATACATATGGGGCTTCTCAGGTGGCTCAGTGGTAAGGAATCTACCTGCCAATGGAGAAGATGCAGGTATCATCCCTGGGTAGGGAAGATCCCCTGGAAGAGGAAATGGCAACCCACTTCAGTCTTCTTGCCTGGAGAATCCCGTGGGCAGAGAAGTCTGGTGGGCTACAGTCTATGGGACTGCAAAGAGATGGGACACGACTGACTGACTGAGTATGCATGCACATCCACAAGTATAAATATCTGATACAATTTCCCGATCATGGACTTACTGGTACTCAGAGCTGTCTCCTGTCTGAAACCTAATAACATTCTTGGCAGCATGAGTCCATTTCAAAGGTCAAGAAACAGAGCTTGATTCTTCACTTAAGTTAAGAAAAATGTTTATAGACAGAGCCTTTTTAACACCATACACGCTCAACCAATTTTTGTGAAGTTTGATCCAGATCAAAATGAAGATTTTACTTCTGATGTTCATTCTGTCAACAACTAGCATAAGAAATATTTTCCTTAGACATTACAGAGAAGAGTCTCATCTGTAGGGCCATAGCTAGAGATACATAAGAATTAAGAAAGATTTTAAAAAATGCATCTAGAAGTAGGTTCTGACATAGTAAAAAGAAATTAATAGCTGATGTGGTACTGAGCAAGCAACTGAAACATTAGAAACTGCAAGAAAGTAGAAGAAAAGAGATTGCCTCTGGCACTTTCCTCCTGAAATATAAAGATAATATACTAAATATTTAGGATCTCCAAAATCTTAACATAGTCTCAATAACTTATATTCTTTTGGTATTGAATAAGAGATAACAATAACTGTTAAAACTTAAAGTTTAGACAATATTAAAAAATTAAAATCACCTAACCATTGTGAGAATATAAGCATGTCTATAATATTCAGTGTATATATGTATATATACACACACAATTTTATACCCTATTTTTACTTAGTTTAGTATAATATTTAATATACAAAATATAATGTTAATTAAATATTACACAGAAATATCACTAATTTTCCCAATGGTATTACTATATTTTTACATAATATACTTTATACCTAAATCTCTATTATTTAACATTGAGGTTATTTCTTTTTTGTTTTTTGCTTTTATAAATAATGCTATGATGAATATTCTTGTGCAGAAACCTTTGTTCACATCTCTGATTACTTGCATTGAATAATTCCCTAGTAATGGAGATCACCAGGTAAAATGATCTATTTAAGACTTTTGAGAATATTAGGAGTGGTCCTCCAGAAAGATCAAATGACTTTATATTTATACCCCTTCTGTATAAGAAGGTCTATGTCTTGCATCTTTTGTCAACTCAGATATCATCTATTAATTTTAATCGATGATATTTTGATGGATGAAATAACATCTTATACTACTATATATATATATATATATATATATATATATACACACACACACACACATATATATAGTATACGTATATTATTTGGCTCTTTGATTTCTAGTGAGTTTGAAAATGTTTAAAAACACATAAGCCATTTGAATTCCTGTTTTATGAATTTTTATTCCTCAATGAGTACTTTTTCTCTCACTGATTTGCAAAGACTCATACATATTGACACTAAACTTGCCATACTTATTAAAAGCAACTTTTTCCCCCTGCTTGACAGAAATTTCTGGGGCTCATACTAAGATGAGAAGCAACTGCTCCAAGTTAATTACCAAAATTTGGGTTGATTTGTATCAAGCAATTCAACAAAATTTTCTCTCTTTCAGTGTGCCAAGAACCACACATTGGGTATAGAATGCAAACACAAGGACCCCATGCCCTTGTCATATGCTAGACAAGGGGAGATGCAGGTCTGTAAACAGCTAATTAAGAAATGTTGTTAAGGCCTGAGATATTTACATACTATGAGGCTTCTCTGGGGAAGTGAGGGCAACAAGTGTTGTAACTGAATTCTCTTTAAACCTTATTTTGCTCAGAAGATAGACTCATATACATAGTACACAGACATCACACAGATAGACATACCATACAAACATAGAGCACACACACACACACACACACAACCTCCCTTTATAAATATATTTTTACAGATGTTGCAGAAAAGGCAGCATGGTCAGTGATGATGGAAACAGGACAAGACCGGTCTGTTAGAGTCATTATTTCCTTCCTGCAGCCCCTTTGGAATTCATGTTCCAGAGACAAGGTTCATGCAGATACAGCTCTTTGCTTCCAAAGTTCTCTCTGGCCTCCTGCCATGCTAATCACAGAGGAACACAGGCCAGGCTCAGCTGTAAGATAATCATTCCATGTCCCACTGACTTCAGCAGAATTTCCAAAGAAGTGAACCAAGGGCACAGCATGGCTCATTGGCAGATTAAAAAATAATAACAATGAAACTTGTTTGTCACAAAATGATAAGATGGAGGTGTCTGTGTCAAAATAAGAAACACAAATATTTTCTAGGATTATAATAAAATAATGATTCAGTGTTCAGTTGATAAGTAACATTTGTCCCTGGCAAAGGGTTAAGACACTTTCTTTTCTAACATTTTCTGGCCTTTTCAAGGGTATCCTCATTTACCCAGGAAAAGAGAATATACTCACAGAGGTTAAGTGACACAGGTGGTCAAAAGCAACACTGGAGCTGAATCCGAATATTACAAACCTTGGCTTAGTGCTCATCTTCATGCACCATGTTGCTTCCCATTGAAGTACATCAAGTGTAGGCTTGATTTGCAATCCATCTACCCATGAAAAGGTATATGGGCCATATGGGGATATACTAGGATGATGCTGGTGAGTGAAAGAAGGGGAATTCAGTGTAGCCTGGGGGGGATAGTCCACAATAGGACATGTAAGGTAAAGATAGTGGAGGACAGGGAAGTCTTGCGTACTGCAGTCCATTGGATCGTGGAGTTGGATGTGACTTGGCAACTGAACAACAACAACAAGGTAGAGATATCCATGTTCAGCCAGACCTCTGTCACCACCATCACCACTGTAGCACCATCATCACCACCACCATCATCACCACCATCATCATCACCATTATCACCACCACCATCATCATCACCATCACCACTATCATCACCACCATCACCACCACCATCACCATCATCACCATCACCACCACCATCATCAGCATCACCATCACCACCATCATCACCATCACCACCACCATCACCGTCATCACCATCACCACCACTATCACCACCACCACTATCACCACCACCATCATCAGCATCACCACCATCACCACCATCACCACCATCACCACCACCACCATCACCACCANCCATAAGGGTGGTGTCATCTGCATATCTGAAGTTATTGGTATTTCTCCCGGCAATCTTGATTCCAGCTTGATTCCAGCTTCTTCCAGCCCAGCGTTTCTCATGATGTACTCTGCATAGACGTTAAATAAGCAGGGTGACAGTATACAGACTTGACATACTCCTTTTTCTATTTGAAGATCATTTCCTGCTAAATTTCAGATCACAGGTGTGAGGGCCATCTCTGAGTAGGAGCACCAGTTTCTACCACATGTTCAGTTTATTAGCTCAGGTTATAGACAGTCACTTGGTAGGAGGAAAGGAATAGGGATGATCAGCTCCTAGAATTAGGTTAAGAATGGGAAAAAATAGGTTCATCTGTAGCAGATGCTGGTAATGTGTGAAACTATGGCATAACGGCAAAGGGTATATGGGACATCTCTGTACCTTCTCAATATTGCTGTCCTAAAACAATAAAGGCTTAAACATACAAGTGGCAAAGTAGTTACAGTTGCTAGTAAAATAATAATGCAATTCTAAATATCCATCTCTTAAATTACTAGAAAAAGATGCAGGCAAAGTTGCAGCAAAAACAGTCTTCACAGGTTTGGGTAACTTCATTTGTACTTTATAGTGATTTCATAATCTCTAAATGCAATAAAACCATTTTAAAAAGCTCTATTAGAAATGGAAACTTAGAAATATATTATACTTTTTCTTTATGTGATGATGGGTATTTTTCTCTAAGCTAATCCCAAATTTGGGGGTTATTACTTTAAATTTCATTTGACATTAAATTTAATGAATGAAATTAGTTAGATAAGAGGAGTTAAACGTTTCCTTGATGGAAATATATATAGCTTCTCCTTTTTGTGGTTTTTGAAACTAAATCTTTAGTGAACAAAAAAGTCAAGCANTTATTACTTTAAATTTCATTTGACATTAAATTTAATGAATGAAATTAGTTAGATAAGAGGAGTTAAACGTTTCCTTGATGGAAATATATATAGCTTCTCCCTTTTGTGGTTTTTGAAACTAAATCTTTAGTGAACAAAAAAGTCAAGCAAAGGCATGGAACATGCCCCTCAATACCCTGTCATCCTTTTGTGCCTTTGATTTTTAATCTTCAATTCACTCATGAAGCATTTTTTTTTTTTTGAGTACTTACCAAATGCAAGAATCAATGCTGAGTCCTAGTGATACAGATACAAGCAAGTCAGATACGCCCTCTGTCTTCATGGAGCTTGTAGTCTGTGTGAGTTCAGTGTAGACCACACCAGGGTGACAAGAATAAGATCTAATGAAGGAAATGCACATAAAATGCTCCATCACACCCTGGGATAAGTCCTCTAGTAGAGATCTGTACTGATACTATAGCAGAGCTCTGTTCTTCCTAAGAAAATCAGAGCTGTGTCTTTTGGGAGCTGACACTTGAGCTGAGTCTCANACCACCACCACCATCAGCATCACCATCACCACCATCAGCATCACCACCATCATCACCACCATCACCACCATCACCATCACCACCATCACTATCACCACCATCATCAACATCACCATCACCACCATCACTATCACCACCATCACCACCATCATCAGCATCACCATCACCACCACCATCACCATCACCAGCATCACCACCACCATCACCATCACCACCACCACCACCATCATCACCATCACCACCACCATCACCACCATCACTATCACCACCATCACCACCACCATCAGCATCACCATCACCACCACCATCACCATCACCAGCATCATCACCACCATCACCAGCATCATCACCACCATCACCATCACCATCACCATCACCACCACCATCACCATCACCACCATCACCAGCATTATCACCACCATCACCATCACCACCACCATCACCATTGTCACCACCATCACCACCACCATCAGTATCACCATCACCATCACCACCATCATCACCATCATCATACCTGCAGTGCCACAGCCTCCCAACCACTGTCAGTGTTATCAACTTTGTCACCTTGGATCATCCTCACTTGGATTCCAAGATGCCATTTGTAAAACTCTTACTTGACTGGGTCACCCACTGCTTGAAACTTACTACCTACAAGGTTAAGCTTAAGCTAATTGACATGGCTCTTCTGTGAGCTGTCTCTGCCTACTCTCTATCCTGCTTTTCCATTGACCCTGGCTTGAACATGATGCTCCAGGTTTACCTCATCCTTTTAGGAGGCCTCCCTTTTTCCCTTTAACTGGGTCAAGTGCCCATCTTTAGATCTCCTGTATGTTTCTCCATTATTATAGTTAACCAGTTTTATTAATATTTTCTAAAAATTAAAGTCTTATTTTTGCATTTGATCTATAGTAGGTGCTCAGGACATGTTTGTTAGGAAAGTCCACTGAATTTGGTAGTAAGAGCATCAGACTCTGAAGCCAGACTCTCTGGGTTTGAACTGCTGGCTTAACTGTGTGACTTTGTATGAGCTACTTAACCTCTCTGTTCTTCTGTTTTTCTGCCTATAAAATGGGAATGATAATATTCTATAATGTTTGGGGAGAATTAAATGAGTTTATATATATATATAATAGATATATATAGATATAATTCTGATAAAGACACCAGGGGCCAGAATGTGAAGAAACTTGATGGATTGAGAAATTAGACTGATGTGCTGCTGTGCACATTCTCTATTTAAGTCTCAGTTGCTGGAACTGAGTGGAAGGAATATGATGAGCTTTAGAATCAAACCACCATGGGTTTGAGTTCTGTCCTACTGTTTACTTGGTAAATAAGTCACTTTCACCTCTCTCATGATCCATAAAAGAAATGTAAAAATGGATCACTGTGCAGGATGAAGAGGTACATTTGTTACAGTGCTTAGCAAAGTGTCTGAATCACATAATGTGCACCAAAAATGTGAGCTTGCTTTTTGAAGTTCCTCTCTGCCTGCCATCACCCCAGGTTAATAACTTGCACCTGGATAACTTTCCACTTCATTTTATTTTTAACTATAACTAAACACACCTATTTATCAAGTTTAGACATTGGGAAAGCATGCATTCTTCTCAGAGTGTCTGCAACAAATTATAGTTTCAAGGCTCAATGGTACATTCCTAGGGGGTGCTGCTCTTAAGGGGGCCACTTGAGAGTGGTTTATTTAGAACACTCATAACAAAGCGTCATGAAGAGGCAATTACCCTGTGCCTTGAATCTGGTAAGAGGAAGAAAATGATTACTTTGGCAGGCAGAATGGATATTCTTTTATATATATGGCCTATCACATTTTCCCCCCAAATTTCACTGAAAAGAAAACTTTAGAGGCAAAATTTTTAAACTTTCTATTTTGAAGGCTCTTCAACAAGCAGAAATGTACCTATAATTGGCTCTGTGGCTTCCATTTCCCATTTAATATTTAGCCTCTATCTTTACCACTTCTCCCTGTTTGTTCTCCGATTGGATGCTCTGGGAGCCACACTGTTTTGTATCAAATGGATAGTTGAATGATGGATTGTTGTTGTTGCTGCTTAGTCACTAAGTCGTGTCTGACTCTTTTGTGACCCCACGGACTGTAGCCAACCAGGCTCCTCTCTCCATTGGATTTCCCAGGCAAGAATACTGGAGTGGGTTCCCATTTCCTTCTCCAGGGGATCTTCCTGAACCAGGGGGCAAACCAGCATCTCCTGCAATGGCAGGTGGATCCTTTACCACTGAGCCACCTGGGAAGCCCAACCTATACTGCATTCAACCTGATTAAGCATCTTTCTGATGTGGTTCTTTAGTTCCCACCAGGAAACTTTGAACAAATGGGTTCTTGACTTCAGAATTTCTCCTGCTTCTTGACTGGGACAGTAGTTGTGTCAAATTAAATTTCACATTTCTTAACAACTGCCTGAGACATACCTACACCAATTCACTCATCTTTCTCTTGCCAAATCATACCCCCCAAATGCCCACCGTGTCATGACCTTTTATTACCAGTGCAATTCCTGATGCCTGACCAGTTTAGGATTTCAAATTTCATCTCAGTTCCTGAACTCTAAGCTCTACCTACTTCAATCCCCCACCTTTGATTACTACCTTGCCTTTGGCTTTATGTGTGTTAGGTCACTCAGTCATGTCTGGCTCTTTGTGACTCCATGGACTGTAGCCCATCAGGCTCCTCTGTCCGTGAGATTTCCCAGGCAAGAATACTGGAGTGGGTTGTTACTTCTTCCTCCAGGGGATCTTCCTGACCCAGGGATCAAACCTGCATCTCCTGCTTGGTAGGTGGATTCTTTACCATCTGAGCCACCAGGAAAGCCCCTTTGCTTTAAAACATGGCTTCCTACTTTTTCTCTAGATTCATTGACCTTGGCTGGCCTCAGTTATCTTCAACTCTTTAGTAAACACCACTTGTGTTTTATTTTCCACGTAGATCACTCATTCAAGTCTTTATTGAATTTGTTATAATATTGCTTCTGTTTTATGCTTTGTGTTTCCGGCCATGAGCTACATGGTACCCTAGCTCCCTGACCACGGATGAAATTACACCCCCCTGCATTGAAAGGCAAAGTCTTAACCACAGGACCACCAGGGAAGTCCCAGTAAACACCATTTACATTACCAGTGCAGGCTAACTGTGAAGAGGAAGCAGTGATGGGTGAGGGGTGGGCGTGGGGGTCATCAGGCTTTTAACAAGGAATTGAGAACATCCAATGCGACCTATGAAAAATGGTAGGAATAGTTAGAAACTGCAGCCAACACACCTGCTCCTCAAGCCTCAGAGCATGGACCTTAACTCTGAAAAACAGTGAATTGGTCTAATTCCTCTTTGTATCCTTGGTAAGTAAATGCCTGAATAAAGGAATGGAAGAATGTCAGAGAGAGAGATATGAAGCATGGATGCACCTATAGTCTTCTATTCATATGACCCTCCTTTCTGACTGGTTTTAAGCTACATGGAAGGGTTAGAGATAGGTCAGGATGAATAATGAAGAAGAAAGTGGAGAGAGGCCAAGGAAGGTGTCACTAGGGCAGGTACCAGCTTTCTGGGTTTTGAACTAGATGAACTCACCAGGGTCCCAATCAGCTGTGTCCTGTCCTAGGGCTTCCTGGCAAGAGTTTGAGTTACATATACCTTTGCTGCTTATTCTTTGTGCAACCTTGGGAAAATTACCAAATCTCTTTGAACATTCCAGCTTCTTAATCTCAAGTTTGTGAAAAAATAGTCTTGAAACTCATAGACTATAATGAGGGTCAAATAAGAATGTAAAACACAGAAGTGCCTTATATAAAGCCGCTGCTGCTGCTGCTAAGTCACTTCAGTCATGTCCAACTCTGTGCGACCCCCCATAGATGGCAGCCCACCAGGCTCCCCCCGTCCCTGGATTCTCCAGGCAAGAACACTGGAGAGGGTTGCCATTTCTTTCTCCCATGCATGAAAGTTACAAGTGAAAGTGAAGTTGCTCAGCTAAAGCTCAGTAAATATTAGTTGTCCATGTGTGCTATCTTTTTCAGGAAGAAGTTAATAGTGATGATTCCTTTTTAAGACTTCATGTTTAAGGCTCAAAGTACTAGGTGTATCTCTCCCACATACCAGAAAAAATAAAAAATAAAAAACACAATAAATAATTGATTTATTCAACAACATTTTAAGCATCTTCTAATGCTATGCCAGAACTGAAAATGTTGAGTAAAATAGTCTAGCAGGTAATATGGATTTATAGCAGAGGTCAGAAAAGATAAAGACCTCTATGACTTACTCATTTAGTCATTGTCTCTTATGTGTTATTTCTACAAAATGTGCACACCTAAGGATAATTTTTAAAAGCCCTAATTTGTCCAATACTTATTTAGTAAAATCACAGAAGCTAGCATCTCCACTTAAAACGTCAAAATGTTTGTGGCATTCACAACAAACATCACACAGAATTTTTTTTTTTCTTAAACAGCTCATCAGTTATAAATTGTGCGTTTAAGAATTGATTAAATCCACAGTGTTACTCAGCTAAACAAATATTGACATGATGTATCATCACAATATGCTCTCAATAACAGCTTTTACATTGCTAAAGAGTTTGTCAGAAAATCAGAGATTTATGCCAAAAAACTGGCTCTCTGCGTATGTCTGCCAACCTTGGCCAGTGATTTGCATCCAGACAGAATTTCCACACACCTTTGATATAGCAAAGCAGGTTATTACAGGGCCACAAACCTACTTTTCCAATGTTCACAATCTCTTTGTAGTTATCAGTGTACATATATTTACTAAAAGTTTTCAATGTGTCTGTAGATTATTGAATGTTCAATTTTTTCAAGCAAAGTGAGATCACAGAAATGTTCAATAGCAAGCTACAAGATCCTTCCCAGTTCAGTTCAGTCGCTCAGTCATATTTGACTCTTTGCAAGCCCATGGACCCCCAACATGCCAGGTTTCCCTGTCCATCACCAACTCCCAGAGGTTACTCAAACTCATGTCCATCAAGACCATGATGCCATCCAACCATCTCATCCTCTGTAGTCCTTTTCTCCTCCCGCCTTCCATCTTTCCCAGCATCAGGGTCTTTTCCAATGAGTCAGTTCTTCTCATCAGGTAGCCAAAGTATTGGAGTTTCAGCTTTATCATCAGTCCTTCCAATGAATATTCAGGACTGATTTCCTTTAGGATGGACTGGTTGGATCTCCTTGCAGTCCAAGGGACTCTCAAGAGTCTTCTCCAACACTACAGATAAAAAGCATCAATTCCTATTCAAAAGCATCAATCAGAGACCCTTCCCAGATATATCTTTTTATGGAAAAATATTTCAGTATAATTCTAGGAAAGATCAAAGTTCATGAGAAAAAATATGCCTAAAAGTCAATCTTACTTTAACTTTGACNTAAAAAGCATCAATTCCTATTCAAAAGCATCAATCAGAGACCCTTCCCAGATATATCTTTTTATGGAAAAATATTTCAGTATAATTCTAGGAAAGATCAAAGTTCATGAGAAAAAATATGCCTAAAAGTCAATCTTACTTTAACTTTGACCAGATTAACTTAAATCTTGGCTCCCTTAACAGTAAAGAAATGAACGTGGTCGAAGAGAGTAAGGATTAACTGAGATAAAAGTATATATATTTTCTACCTGTGCTCAGTCCATTAAAAAAGATTCTGATACATATCCTCACTTCCGTGTAATGATTTCAATAGATTTTGCTGGATTTGAAATGTTTTTGGGAGAGCCCAAGAAAAAGGAACGAATCTTAATCACATTTCATCTATCAGTTCAGTTCAGTTCAGTCGCTCAGTCGTGTCCGACTCTTTGAGACCCCATGAATCACAGCACACCAGACCACCCCTGTCCATCAGCAACTCCCAGAATTCACTCAGATTCATGTCCAACGAGTCAGTGATGCCATCCAGCCATCTCATCCTCTGTCATACCCTTCTCCTCCTGCCCTCAATCTTTCCCAGCAACAGGGTCTTTTCCAATGAGTCAACTCTTCACATTAGGTGGCCAAAGTATTGGATTTCCGCCTCAACATCAGGCCTTCCAATGAACACCCAGGACTGATCTCCTTTAGGATGGACTGGTTGGACCTCCTTGCAGTCCAAGGAATTCTCAAGAGTCTTCTCCAACACCACAGTTCAAAAGCATCAATTTTTCAGTGCTCAGCTTTCTTCACAGTCCAACTCTCACATCCATACATGACC
>SJYV01030276.1:138693-153501 GCA_006410875.1 Neotragus pygmaeus | reverse complement strand
GGCATCTGGTCCCATCACTTCATGGCAAATAGATGGGGAAACAGTGGAAACAGTGGCTGACTTTATTTTTCTGGGCTCCAAAATCACTGCAGATGGTGACTGCAGCCATGAAATTAAAAGATGCTTACTCCTTGGAAGAAAAGTTATGACCAACCTAAACAGCAAAGGAGATCAGTCCTGGGTGTTCACTTGAAGGACTGATATTGAAGCTGTAACTCCAACACTTTGGCCACCTGATGAGAAGAGCTGACTCACTGGAAAAGACCCTGATGCTTGGAAAGATTGAGGGCAAGAGGAGAAGGGGACGACAGAGGATGAGATGGCTGGATGGCATCACTGACTCAATGGACATGGGTTTGGGTGGACTCTGGGAGTTGGTGATGGACAGGGAGGCTTGGTGTGCTGTGGTTCAAGGGGTTGCAAAGAGTCGGACAGGACTTAGCAACTGAACTGAACTGAACTGAAGTTAAACTGGAATCTTCAAAATCCTTTAGTATGCTGCTAATATAGTTTATTTGACTCCAGGAAAATACAAAAAATAGTTAATAATGCCCCATACTTTTGGACCACTGATCCCAATCTCAGTTTTTAATGGTTATTTTATTTTTTTGTGTGATTCTAGTGGTCTGGGGAAAACATTCTTTCTGGGAAATACTGCTCTCAGTATTTACAATAATCACACACCATAGTTGAGAAAAAACTAAGCTCATTTAAATTTATGAATTTAACAATCAAGTTTTAAAATAAGAACTTAACTACATGTGAGAACAATTACTTGTTACAGGCCTATGTACCAAAAAAAAAAAATTTATTGTCCATATGGCATATTGTTAATTGCAAACGTCCTTTATGTTTTAAAAATTTTTAATCAACTTAAAGTAACTTCAAAATATACTTTAATAAATTTTAAACTAGTTAAGTTTTTAGAGGTTGTAATACTTTTTAAATAAAACACCTAAATTATAGGCAATCTTAGATTTCTAAAACTTGAATATGACAAAGTTTCTAGTTGTTATTCTTAGTTATGTCCATTTTAAGTTACATATTTTCTTTAGTGGTAACCTATTACATGACAATAAAAATCAAAAGCAACTACAGACACAATTTTTCTCTTTTCCAGCCTATAGTAACAATGCTATTTAACTGAAATTTGGGGAAGCTTTACTACTGATGTACATATAGAAACTACCACTTCTCTCCACAGTACTGACAAGTTTTTTCCTAGATGCGAAGTTCCTCAGTTTTCATTTATTTCTACTTCAGATCCCACTGTGTTTTACAATTTAGGATGCTAAGATGTTCCTCTCAGGCTTTGACAACTCATTATTTAAATTAATTTCCAGTCCTATGTTGGGGGATTTTATCTTTTATTAAGAGAATTACATTAGGGTTTTATATCCATGGACAACTCAAGTCAACTCTTACTCTTACTGAAAGATTCCACAACATTAAATATAAATGCTATTATATTTTTCCTCAAAATCATGTAATTGGGCAGGAAGGATAAGATTTCCATTTTACACATTAAGAAATTTCAGGAAGAGAGAAACTGTCATGTCAAACAAATAATCAATGACACAGTTAAAAGAGGAACCCTAAGTCTCTGAAGTCATAAGCTTCTCTTCTAATTGTCAAGTACAAACAGTTACTTTATAGATGACTCTGATGAAAATCTTTGGAAAAATTTTATTTCTTAAAAACAGAAATTCAATCATATTTTCAAAAACAATAGATTTTACTGACACTGCACATGCTTATAGAAAAAAATTGAAAAATGTGATAAATATACAATAAAATTATACTTCCAGAATCAAAGTTAGTAAAAATACAAGCATACAGTGTGAAGTTTTTTAAAAAATTGACATATCACTATCTTTTCAATTTCAGTAAGGATTCTCCTTATAATTCAAGTTACATTAAATAAATGTGTCAATTTGTGTAACCCATTCTTGCATCTGTGGGTCTCAATTCTCACTCTTCTTTTACCTTAAAGTGAGGTTTAACTTTTGACACCATAAACCTAGCAATGAACTTGTGTGGAAGTGGGAGGTCAAGACACATGCAGATTTTTGAGACACATTTTGAGACACAAATTGTATTCTCTACAGGCTGTTCCAATTTCTATACTTACTTCTTCTGCTGCAAACTTTAAGACTGCTGTGAAAGGTGTACTTTCGGGAACACTGAGTCTGCAAGAATTAAAAAAGAATTTTTTGAAAGGCTGATTTTTTTAAGTCCTTTGTTACTTATTTCAGCTATTATAGTAGACCTTGGCAAAGCTGTCTTTTGAGTCTGGGGTTGGCTGTTCTGATTGTACACTATGTGCATTAAGTCTAAAAAAGAAAGCAATAATTAGCCTTATAGCTGACATGGTGCCCTCAGGTTTACCTGAAAATGCATAACCTATACAGGTGTAGATTTGTACATGTTTAATACTTTGATAGAAATAGGTCTAGCATGTAGGTTGCTTCTTGTTTCCAAAAATGGATTTCAAAAAGTGGAATCTCTCCTCAATCTTAAGTACACTTTGCTACCTACAGTTCATCCTATGCAGGAACATGATCGTTTTCATTAGAGAGCAGGTTACCTGGGGAGCATCATCTTTTCATGAACTTTTCTGTGCACTTTCAATCACCAAGTCAAAAATAATAGTCCAAGCTGGTAAAAATGAGTATGTTTACTATGGCAAAATGCAAAGCGATTTCCCACCTTTACAACATATGAAAAAGGCTCATACAACACAATCTGAAATAACATTCTGAAGAGTGATGTGTGGTTTTGACTTGCACTGTGGCAAGTATATTCAAGATCACTGATAATCAATCTGATAAACAATCAACTGTTCAACTTAACCATAAAAAAGAATTGACATTATACCTTAAGAAATCAGAGAAATAGGTTAAAAATTAAGCTATGTAAGATTTAACGTAAAACAAATTACAGTGAGTAAAGACAGAAACACAGAATCTCTTTCAAAGCAGAGAAAGTTAACATTTCTCTTGGAAACTTCTCTATTTGTCACCACTGTACTGTTCTCTAATGATTTAATACCAACTACTATATGTAACATTCTTAGGTATATATACCACTTCCTCACTCAGTCTACAGACTGAATGCTGAGTACAAAAATCATTACATTTGATGTTGCACATTACAATGATTTTCAATAAGTAAAGTGTGAATGGATTTCTTGGCTGCCATATTCCACTCCCCCAAAATACGGCTAAAGAGTGAAAACAGAACATGTTTTTTTTTCCCTTTCCTTTTTTATACGGAATAAAAAGAGACAAAATTATAAAGAATAGCCATTTATTTAAAAAATACCTAATAAACTGGCAATGTAAAAATTTACAAAGCCATTTCAAAGTAGTTACAAAGCCATTACAAAGTATTTCTAGTTTACTTACAGCTCAGAACCTGAGAATTGCTGTCCTAAAACTCTTGCCTGTAGAGAACCTCTAACACTTTGCGGTTTCAATTCACTTTTGGACTAGAGAAAGGAAATGTCCTTGTACCATATACTTAAATGTCATGCTGATACTCATTAACAAAAGTTTCTCTCCACAGATTAAATTGGTGAGACTATCCAAACAAAATCCAATAAAACATAAAAGCATATTTTAGTGAATGTTCTGACAGAAAATTGCACAGGCACTGGGAGTTACTTTCACTCCAGAGACTTTATCTAGATTTGACGCCCTTGAGTTTGCCAGTCACATCACTTACTCTTACATTACATTGGTATTTTGAAAAGATGCCAACCATCCTGTATACTGAGGTGACCTTTTAAAGTAAACTACTGGCATTTTTTTTTTTTAATAAAAAATCTCACATAAACAGAAGTATGGCATAACTTGACCAGTGTTATAAAGAATGAAGCTTGTACAGGACACTTAGAGAAGGGTGACATGAACTTCCTATACCATCACAGAAATTGTCATGGAGGTGAAATTTTAATCATTAAAGGATATTATCAGGTAGTGGTACTCACAAAACTACATTCCAAGCACACAAGAGAATGTGTGCCAGAGCAGGCAGATTTCAAAAGATTTGCTGTCAATATGCAACTAGGATGGCTGAAACTTTACATGATGGTGCTAGTGATGGGGCTGGGGAGGTGAGGCAGGGAGTTAAGACTGGAAAGACTGGAATTAGACTCCAAGAGTCAGAGTGAAAGTCACTCAGTCCTGTCCACTCTTTGTGATGCTATGGGCTGTAGCCCGCCAGGCTCCTCTGTCCCTGGAATTCTCCAGGCAATTCCCTTCTGCAGGGGATCTTCCCAACCCAGGTATGGAACCCAGGTCTCCTGCACTGCCAGCAGATTCTTTACCATCTGAGCTGAAAGAATCTAAGGTGTTTCTAATGCATCCTGTACATGACAGAGAATGTTTGATTTCAACATTTCTATAACCAAGTAGCAACATCAACAAGGAATCAATTAACAAGCAAAACTAACCATAAAAACTAGGACATTCCCCCAGAATAAATCTACAACTGCAATATCCTTTCTAGAATGCAACCGTTAGCAACTCAAAAGGACACTTCTCTATTACAGTACATACTTACCTGCCTGACAAGTGAAAAGTGGCCTTAAAAAGTTAAAGCATGTTTTCCCACAAATCTCAGAGCTGCTTTTACTTACATACTCCTAAAAGATGATGCTGTGAAACATGCCACACAATATGTGTGGCATATTGCTGCACTCAATATGCCAGCAAATTTGGAAAACTCAGCAGTGGCCACAGGACTGGAAAATGTGTTTTCATTCCAATCCTATAAAAAGGCAATGCCAAAGAATGTTCAAACTACCACACAACTGCACTCATCTCACACGATAGCAAAGTAATGCTCTAAATTCTCCAAGACAGGGTTCAACAGTATGTGAACCGTGAATTTCCAGATGTTTAAGCTGGATTCGAAAAGGCAGAGGAACCAGAGATCAAACTGCCAATACCTGCTAAATCACCAAAAAAGCAAGAGAGTTCCAGAAAAACACCTACTTCTGCTTTACTGGCTATGCCAAAACCTTTGACTGTGTGGATCCCAACAAACTGTGGGAAATTCTTCAAGAGACGGGACTACCAGACCACCTGACCTGTCTGAAAGTAAAAGAGGAGGGGGAAAAAACTGGCTTAAAATTCAACATTCAGAAAACCAAGATCATGGCATCTGGTCCCATCACTTCATGGAAAACAGATGGGCAAACAGTGGAAATGGTGACAGACTTTTTATTTTTGGGGGGCTTCAAAACCACTGCAGATGGTGACTGCAGCCATGAAATTAAAAGATGCTTGCTTCTTCGAAGAAAAGTTATGAACAACCTAACCAGTATATTAAAAAGCAGAGACATAAAGTAGCCAACATAGATCTGTCTAGTCAAAGCTATCGTTTTTCCTGTAGTCATGTATAGATGTGAGAGTGGACTATAAAGAAAGCTGAGTGCTGAAGAATTGATGCTTTTGAACTGTGGTGCTGGAGAAGACTCTTCAAAGTCCCTTGGACTGCAAGGAGATCCAACCAGTCTATCCTAAGGAAATCAATTCTGGATATTCATTGGAAGTACTGATGTTAAAGCTGAAACTCCAATACTCTGGCCACCTGATGTGAAGAACTGACTCACTGGAAAAGATCCTGATGCTGGGAAAGACTGAAGGTAGGAGGAGTAGGGGATGACAGGATGAGATGGTTGGATTGCATCACCACTCATTGGATATGAGTCTGAGTAAACTCTGAGAGTTGGTGTTGGACAGGAGGACCTGGTGTGCTGCAGTCTATGAGGTCGCAAGGAGTCGGACACGACTGAGCTACTGAAGTGAAATCATACATGTTATATACCTTTTATATACACGTATCCATATACAAACAACTACACACGCACACTAAACTAGAGGCCTGCCAGCAAACTCATTCAGTCAACATGTATTAAGCGAACTGGTACCACTTTCAGGCACTCTTACATAGTAACTGATGCTGCCTTACTCCTTCTTCCCTCCCTCCTTCTCATTCTTTTCCAGAGCCAGTTGACACACTGATGAGAATACTCCGGTGTAAAGGCAGAAANTGTTTTCCCACAAATCTCAGAGCTGCTTTTACTTACATACTCCTAAAAGATGATGCTGTGAAACATGCCACACAATATGTGTGGCATATTGCTGCACTCAATATGCCAGCAAATTTGGAAAACTCAGCAGTGGCCACAGGACTGGAAAATGTGTTTTCATTCCAATCCTATAAAAAGGCAATGCCAAAGAATGTTCAAACTACCACACAACTGCACTCATCTCACACGATAGCAAAGTAATGCTCTAAATTCTCCAAGACAGGGTTCAACAGTATGTGAACCGTGAATTTCCAGATGTTTAAGCTGGATTCGAAAAGGCAGAGGAACCAGAGATCAAACTGCCAATACCTGCTAAATCACCAAAAAAGCAAGAGAGTTCCAGAAAAACACCTACTTCTGCTTTACTGGCTATGCCAAAACCTTTGACTGTGTGGATCCCAACAAACTGTGGGAAATTCTTCAAGAGACGGGACTACCAGACCACCTGACCTGTCTGAAAGTAAAAGAGGAGGGGGAAAAAACTGGCTTAAAATTCAACATTCAGAAAACCAAGATCATGGCATCTGGTCCCATCACTTCATGGAAAACAGATGGGCAAACAGTGGAAATGGTGACAGACTTTTTATTTTTGGGGGGCTTCAAAACCACTGCAGATGGTGACTGCAGCCATGAAATTAAAAGATGCTTGCTTCTTCGAAGAAAAGTTATGAACAACCTAACCAGTATATTAAAAAGCAGAGACATAAAGTAGCCAACATAGATCTGTCTAGTCAAAGCTATCGTTTTTCCTGTAGTCATGTATAGATGTGAGAGTGGACTATAAAGAAAGCTGAGTGCTGAAGAATTGATGCTTTTGAACTGTGGTGCTGGAGAAGACTCTTCAAAGTCCCTTGGACTGCAAGGAGATCCAACCAGTCTATCCTAAGGAAATCAATTCTGGATATTCATTGGAAGTACTGATGTTAAAGCTGAAACTCCAATACTCTGGCCACCTGATGTGAAGAACTGACTCACTGGAAAAGATCCTGATGCTGGGAAAGACTGAAGGTAGGAGGAGTAGGGGATGACAGGATGAGATGGTTGGATTGCATCACCACTCATTGGATATGAGTCTGAGTAAACTCTGAGAGTTGGTGTTGGACAGGAGGACCTGGTGTGCTGCAGTCTATGAGGTCGCAAGGAGTCGGACACGACTGAGCTACTGAAGTGAAATCATACATGTTATATACCTTTTATATACACGTATCCATATACAAACAACTACACACGCACACTAAACTAGAGGCCTGCCAGCAAACTCATTCAGTCAACATGTATTAAGCGAACTGGTACCACTTTCAGGCACTCTTACATAGTAACTGATGCTGCCTTACTCCTTCTTCCCTCCCTCCTTCTCATTCTTTTCCAGAGCCAGTTGACACACTGATGAGAATACTCCGGTGTAAAGGCAGAAATCAGAGACGATAAGGAGTTAAGGGCTCTACTTTGTTAAGGCCAACTATCGTGGGAGTCACACCAACGGGAATCAAGGGCCTGACGTTCTGGTCATTTCGGAACCTGGGCTGGGAGGCCTTGCCTTACTTCCCCGAACAGCTGGTCAGAGCGGTGAAAGGCCTGTCCTCTTATAAGCAGATTCCAGACTGTATTAAGGATCCCAGCAAATCACCAGGGCCCGGTCCACACGTGCCCCAACTCCACCACCTCCGAAACGAGTTCCGAAGAGAGCTCGGAAACCAACAACGACGTTCCCATCACACACACCAGCACAGCCTCGTGCCGGGCAAGCTGATACACTTACATGATAACCCGGTTCAGGTGGGTGGGGCGGGCTCGGGGAGAAGTGAGGAACTGCGGCGGCCGCTGGGATGGCTCGAGTCGCCTTCCCCCCAACTCGGGAGCCCCTCCACCCCCAGCCGCGGCCGAGCTACTCACACTTTGTATGGCAGCCGCGGGTCCGACGTCAGTGTGATCTTAAATGAAACTTTCGACCTGAGGAAGAGAGAGGGAGAGGTCAAAGTCGGGCAGTGGGACCGCGGAATGGGGCGGCTGGAAAGCCAGCACTTACATGGTGCCACCATTCGGGACCGAAACCTCACAGCAAACCCGTGCGGAAGCTCCCACTTCCACCCCGGCGTCTCTCCCAACTCAGGTCCACGTCTCCTTCCGCAANGGCAGTGGGACCGCGGAATGGGGCGGCTGGAAAGCCAGCACTTACATGGTGCCACCATTCGGGACCGAAACCTCACAGCAAACCCGTGCGGAAGCTCCCACTTCCACCCCGGCGTCTCTCCCAACTCAGGTCCACGTCTCCTTCCGCAAGCTGGGGTCCTCCGAAGATGCGGCTGTCCAAAGCACTGCCTGAAAATTGGACCCAGAGGCTCAAGTTGGGCGGAGCTTACAAAATCAAAATAGCGAATGCTTTTGTGTGTATATTTCTGGAACACAGTTTCGGGTCCTATGGAAAGAATACTCTTTTACTTGAAGTTATTTTTCTTACGTATTTTTAGTTAGGCAGCACAGAGACAGTGAGACTCAAGGTCCCAGTTTGCAAGTCGGGGCGGAAGTATGGGTCCCGGGAGGCGGTGGAAGAGCTGAGTAGTGGGGAGGACTGTGGGCCGGGTAGGAGGCAGGCGCGCACCTACGTTGCCGAGGCAACGTGAGCGCGGAGACGCTCCAGTGATGCTCAAGAAGCGGGAATCCTCACCCAGTTTTAATATTAGTATTTTCTACCTGCCCAGCTACCTAATCATGCAGTAGGTTTCTCGTAATTTAGCTCTAAAGTTTTTGATTTCCACAGATAAACTTACCAAGTTGGTGGGAAAGACAAGATCCCTGCACTTGAGGAACCTGAAGTCTAGTTGAGAAGAGAAATCCCACAGACAGATTTCAATAGTTTGTGATCTAAAAGGATTAAAGCAGGGAATAAGATTGCCTATTATCAGTTACACTTGTTCAGCTTAATAACAAATTTTAATCTTTTCTATGTGTCAGGCACTAAAGCTAAATTCTGAGTATGCTGGTATGAATAAGGTAGGTAGGTCCAACCTTCTGGAATCTAACAGAGGTTCTTGTATAACAAGAGAAGAAGACTGTATTTCCTCTAATTTTTTATTACAAATCCGAGCAGCTATGTCTGGATGACAAAACATCCTCTTACGATGTCTGTAAGGACCTTTTAAAAGGAACATTGCAGTGAATAGACAAAATGGGAATAGACTAATATAGACTAATAGACTAATATAATGGAGAAAATGATTAATGTTTAGTATATTATGTTACATTCTTAAGGAGAGGGAACTAAGGAATAGGGGAGCAACTGTAGTGGCAGTGCTGAAAACAAATCTCATCTTTGCCTTAATTTCGTAGATTACTACTTTTCTTTATTGGTATCTATCCATGCATGATTCAAATGTAGGAAAAAAAAGACTGATATTCTCATGACAGTCACTGTCTTCTACACATTTAAAAATGTATATCTTGCCATATACATAGTAGCATAGAAGCAAATGTCTACTGATAGATTTGGGGATCAACAGTTATAGCATTAGCTCAATATTACTCTTTTTTTTTAAAATTTGCCAAGACATCTAGCAAAACTTGGCAAATATAACAAAAGAAGGATCTTATTTATTGAAAAGTTGATATGTCAAAATATATTTAATAACTCTAAACTGGAAGCAAACTGGATTTTAGGAGATTATTGGAAAATGTACCATTTTAGGACAACAAACAGCATAAGTGGACTAATGTGTTTTGGAAGGGGTCCAATTAGCATCATGCAGAGGCAGAAATGATTGTGGAACTACATGGTGTGATCATATTAGAACTCATTAAATATCATTGAAACATCCCAATATTCTTTTTTCAAAAGCATATACAGCTCTCATTATTAGAAAGAAATGGGAGAGATATTAAATTTACTTAAGGATGAAAAGAATATGCTGACAGAGTCATAAAATTCTTCTTACCAGTTATTTCTGTAGCCAGATTTAAATGAAGTAGAAAACATGTCAGATATAGATGCCAACTCATTTTTATCTTTCTCTTTCATGCTAATTTGACTGTATTTGAAATTATGATTAAAATCACCTGATAGTCAAGTTTTTTAATCCTGGATGGTTTATGCTTGGGTAAATCTTAGGGTCTTCTACTCCAAACATTTTATATTACAGGCAACAAACTATATACCAATGCTTTAGCAATAAATGGATTGTTTTATAGAGGTTTAATTTGGTCAAGCTGGTTTTAGAAAAGGCAGAGGAACCAGAGATCAAATTGCCAACATTCACTGGATCATGGAAAANTGGGTTTATTGATTATTGGCTAATTGTTTGACTGTTTGAGCACATGAGCACACAGCACGTAAATGATGGGGTTATTGGGATTATATTTTCCTTGGTTTATGTAAGTCTCAAGGAATTTGGAGTGGTGGGTTCAGACACATACACATGGGGTATAAGAGATTTTCACAAATGCTGGTCGGGGTCCTTGGCTAAGAGGAGACTCTGCCTGCCGGTGTAATAAACTACACTCCACTATCTGCATTGTCCTTCTGAGTGAGTTTGTTTCCCGGAATGTGTGGCTACAAGAGGTACAATAACTGGGACATTATTTGATAAATGAGTGAATTTACATTGTCTTTAGTAAAGGAATAACAATTCATTATCTTGTAAAATTACCAAAATACATTTCTGGTTTAATAAGGTCTTATGCCAATTATCTGTAAGACAGCCTTTCTAAATTTCCTTTGAAAACACTGATGAAAGCATTAAAGAAAACATGAGCAATGACTTTGTAGCAAAAGGAATAAACAAACTTAGTCCCCCAAGAATTTGAAGGATTAGTTTAAGCCAAAATATCATTTTAATCTTAAAAAAGATAATACATTATGAAAACAGGAAATTTTGTAATAGAAAAAGATAAATTCTGAAAATAAAGGTATACAGATTACACAGAAATTTAAAAAAGTGTGAAAAATAGAAATAAATGAGTTGAAATTTTATTACTAAGCTAAAACTTCTGAGCGTAATAGGACAACAGAACCTGATTGACTCCCCTGCAATTACATGACTAGAAAACTAAACAAAATATATGAGACAATTGTTTCCTATAGACTATAGAACTATTTTCTATAGACTATAGAAAAACAGGCAAGGTGAGTCCTTTGAATACTGGAGCTTTCTGTTTATGAACCATGACACATGGAGAGGAATGCAAACAGAGTCTAGTGCTCTCAGGAGACCAGAGATTAGGATTTAAGGAGTCATAGATGTACAGAATTTTCAGGGCAGAAATCAGAGAGGGGAGAGTTGCAAAGAGAAAGTCTAAGATTATCAGAGGGTCTTTCATTGAGTGTTTATTTGCTTATGCATATGAGGAAATTCCTTTAGGCTAGGGATACAGGCACAGGCGTTTGAAACTGAAAAGCAGTAAGCCTAACAACCACCAGTGCACGAAGAAGTGGAAACAATTTGTGTTTCCACTTACCAAGTGAAAAGACCTTAATACACAAGCCATTAATTAGAATCTTCTAGAGGGCTATCCCTTAGTAGTAGTTCTATGTTAACTATAGGCTCAATGGTGTACTCACACAAACAAGCTTCAACAGCCAGGCCTCAAAAGGTTCAAACTGATTCAAAGTAATTTAATTATATGTTATAACATCACTCTGTTCTTTTTTTTTTTTTTTAAATTTATTTATTTTTAAATTTAACTTAACAACACTCTGTTCTTTTTAAAGGACTACAACACAACGTCGCACCCAGAAGGTTCAGCATCCAATAAAAACCCTAGAAGGAGTTCAAAGAAGTGGAGACAAATCAGCCATTAAAAAAGACCCATGTGACAACAGAAAAAGGATTTGCAGGTGATGATCTTCAACAGTTGTTATAATTATCTCTGTGAGTACAAGAAGATAGAGGAAAATTGAACATGATGACAAGAGAAATGGAATACATAAAAAAGATCCAGATGCAACATCTGGATGAAAATGACACTCTCTAAAATGAAAATCTTACCAGTAATAACCTAACTGATTAGACACTGCAGAAAAAAAAAATTAGCAATAAAAGCTATGCAAAATGAAATACAGAAAACAATGAATTAAATTTCAATGACCTATGGGAAATATCAAATATATTTTGTGTATTAGAGAAAGGGTGGTATGCAGCAGTTTATGGGTACAAAATATATTTGAAGAAATCATAGCTGAAACTGTTCCAAATATGATGAAAATTTTAAGGACAGAAATTCAAGAAGTTCAATCAACTTAAGTAGGAGAAACATTAAAAAAAAATCCAACAAGTTACATAAAAATAAAATTGCTGAAAACTGCTAATACAGGACAAAAAATCTTAAAAGCAATTAAAGGGGAAAAACACATGAAAAAAACCCTAAGAAAAACAGCCCACTTTTTGCCAAAGAATTTGCAAGCCAGAAGATAATAGAGTGACATCTTTAATGTACTGGAAGAAAAAACTGTCAATCTA
Organism: Neotragus pygmaeus; assembly: GCA_006410875.1. Taxonomy (NCBI): domain Eukaryota; kingdom Metazoa; phylum Chordata; class Mammalia; order Artiodactyla; family Bovidae; genus Neotragus; species Neotragus pygmaeus. The sequence continues at coordinate 140,952 of SJYV01030276.1, read as the reverse complement.
GAATTCCATAACTGCAAAAAAATTTTTCGAAAATGACAAAAAAAATAAAGATTTTATTCAGATAAACAAAAGAGCTTTCAAGGCCAACAATCCTATATTACGAGAAATACTAAAGGATGTTCTCACTGGCAGAAGTCAAAAAATACCAGATACTAGAATGAAATGTTAATCTACACAAGAGAATAAAATGTGCTAGCAATGGTGATTATGTAAATAAAAATGCAAGAGAGTTTGTCTAATTTTAAAAAGCTCTTTGAAAGATGATCATTCAAAGCAAAAATAATAAAAATGTCTTGCAGTTCTATAACAAATGCAGAAAGAGTGTGTATGACATCACTAGCACAATGAACATTAATTAAGTAGGTGGGGAGTAGAAGTGTAACATTGTAATCTCTTTTGGTACAAGCAAATGATACAATATTATTTGGAAGTAGACTATAAGTAAAAGATATATATTGCAAACACTAGCATAGCCACTATAACATAAAATAATTAAGTAATAAGCCAATAACTGGTATAAATAAAATCATAAAAATTCAATCAGTCTCAAAGGAAGTAGGAATAAAGAAAATAAGAAAAAAGTGACAAGATGATAGATTTACCCATTTTATCATGTTGATAATGAAATTGAATTTAAGTGTTTTAAACACATCAATAACAATGCAGTGATTAAGATAAATCTACCTCAAAGAGAATAAAATGGAAAAAATTCAGATAACTATACAGAAACTTGCCTAAGAAAGTATATATTTCTTCATACAAATGGATTGCTAAATTCATGTGTAAGACCATATAGAACTAATACAATGCACTTTAGTTCCTGACTAGCTTTAAGCTTTTGTTTGAGAGGAATTTACACAAAAGTTACGGAATGAGATCTGAAAATTTGGAAGGAGTGCAGCTGTTTTGTTTTCTTGTGATTTTCAGCATCATATTCTTTTAAGAATTGGGTGGTGATCATTTTTATAATTTTAGCTTTTGCCTGTAGCTAAGCAGGAGAAAAAAGAAATAGTTCATCTGTTCCATTGTTGGGATACTTTCCAGATATGTTGAATACCCGAGGCAAGGCTGTTGATTGAGAATAGTTTCTAAAATTGAAAATTTCTGTACTACCAAGCATTTCTTTTTCTTTTCTTTTCTTTTTTTTTTTTTAACTGAGTATTTCTTGACCAGCTGCTTGGCAGCTAATGGGTGAGATATTCAAAGATTTAAAGATTTTCTGAAAGAATTTTTTTTCTTTGTAGTGAAGTAAACAGATTTAAACACTTGGCTTAATAGTATAATTTAGAATGAATATATATGACACAAAATGAATTTTAATTGATTTTTTTATTCTAGGAGCTATGAAAGTATGGTCTAGCAGTTTGAGATTAGAAATGCAAGCCAAAAATCATTGAAATTCTTTGGCTATAAACATTAATTACTTTGCCTTCCACTTTCTTACTTTCTTTTTTTAGAATTTTCATCTCTTCCTGAATGTTACAAAATTTAATTTCTAAGTAATTCATCTACCCTGAAAAATTTTAATATGTATTTAATCATAATTCCAAGTATTTTTTCCTCAAAATTTTAATAAAGTTTTCTTAATTTTGACTTGTAAAATGGCTTACAATTTTCAGAGGATCATGAGACTACAATTCTTGACTAGTTCATAAGCTTTTAACAGGTTGTTTCCTACTTTTATTAAGAAGTGCCATATTTACCTCTTAAATATATTTTTTATCTCCTATCATTTGCCAGCCATTACAAAGGCTGGTAACTACATATCAAAAAAGTGTGGTTTTTGCCACATTCAATATCAGTTCAGGTCAGCTCAGTCATGTCCGACACTTTGGACCCCATGGACTGCAGCATGCCAGGCCTCCCTATCTATCACCAACTCCCAGAGTTCACTCAGACTCATGTCCATTGAGTCAGTGATGCCATCCAATCATCTCATCCTCAGTTGTCCCCTTTTCCTCCTGCCTTCAATTTTCCCCAGCATCAGGGTCTTTTCCAATGAGTCAATTCTTTGCATCAGGTGGTGAAAGGATTGGAGTTTCAGCTCCAGCATCAGTCCTTCCAATGAATATTGAGGGACTCTCAAGAGTCTTCTCCAACATAACAGTTCAAAAGCATCAATTCTGCAGCGTTCCAGCTTTCTCTATAGTCCACTCTCGCATCCATATATGACTACTGGAAAAACAATAGCTTTAACTAGATGGACCTTTGTCGGCAAAGTAATTTCTCTGCTTTTAAATGTGCTGTCTAGGTTGGTCA
>SJYV01030276.1:117705-136256 GCA_006410875.1 Neotragus pygmaeus | reverse complement strand
TTTTTTTTTTTTTAACTGAGTATTTCTTGACCAGCTGCTTGGCAGCTAATGGGTGAGATATTCAAAGATTTAAAGATTTTCTGAAAGAATTTTTTTTCTTTGTAGTGAAGTAAACAGATTTAAACACTTGGCTTAATAGTATAATTTAGAATGAATATATATGACACAAAATGAATTTTAATTGATTTTTTTATTCTAGGAGCTATGAAAGTATGGTCTAGCAGTTTGAGATTAGAAATGCAAGCCAAAAATCATTGAAATTCTTTGGCTATAAACATTAATTACTTTGCCTTCCACTTTCTTACTTTCTTTTTTTAGAATTTTCATCTCTTCCTGAATGTTACAAAATTTAATTTCTAAGTAATTCATCTACCCTGAAAAATTTTAATATGTATTTAATCATAATTCCAAGTATTTTTTCCTCAAAATTTTAATAAAGTTTTCTTAATTTTGACTTGTAAAATGGCTTACAATTTTCAGAGGATCATGAGACTACAATTCTTGACTAGTTCATAAGCTTTTAACAGGTTGTTTCCTACTTTTATTAAGAAGTGCCATATTTACCTCTTAAATATATTTTTTATCTCCTATCATTTGCCAGCCATTACAAAGGCTGGTAACTACATATCAAAAAAGTGTGGTTTTTGCCACATTCAATATCAGTTCAGGTCAGCTCAGTCATGTCCGACACTTTGGACCCCATGGACTGCAGCATGCCAGGCCTCCCTATCTATCACCAACTCCCAGAGTTCACTCAGACTCATGTCCATTGAGTCAGTGATGCCATCCAATCATCTCATCCTCAGTTGTCCCCTTTTCCTCCTGCCTTCAATTTTCCCCAGCATCAGGGTCTTTTCCAATGAGTCAATTCTTTGCATCAGGTGGTGAAAGGATTGGAGTTTCAGCTCCAGCATCAGTCCTTCCAATGAATATTGAGGGACTCTCAAGAGTCTTCTCCAACATAACAGTTCAAAAGCATCAATTCTGCAGCGTTCCAGCTTTCTCTATAGTCCACTCTCGCATCCATATATGACTACTGGAAAAACAATAGCTTTAACTAGATGGACCTTTGTCAGCAAAGTAATTTCTCTGCTTTTAAATGTGCTGTCTAGGTTGGTCAGAATTTTTCTTTCAAGGAGCAAGCATCTTTTAATTTCATGGCTGCAGTCTCCATCTGCTGTGATATTGGAGCCCCAAAATATAAAGTCTGTCAATGTTTCCACTGTTTCGNCTCTGCTTTTAAATGTGCTGTCTAGGTTGGTCAGAATTTTTCTTTCAAGGAGCAAGCATCTTTTAATTTCATGGCTGCAGTCTCCATCTGCCGTGATATTGGAGCCCCAAAATATAAAGTCTGTCAATGTTTCCACTGTTTCGCCAACTATTTGCCATGAAGTGATGGGACCAGATGCCATGATCTTAGTTTTCTGAATGTTGAGTTTTAAGCCAATTTTTTTCTCTCTCCTCTTTCACTTTCATCAAGAGGCTCTTTAGTTCTCCTTTGCTTTCTTCCATGAGGGTAGTATCATCTGCATATCTGAGGTTATTGATATTTTCCCCAGCAATCTTGATTCCAGCTTGTGTTTCATCCAGCCTGGCATTTCACATTATGTATTCTCATATAAGTTAAATAAGCAGGGTGACAATATACAACCTTGATGTATTCCTTCCCCGATTTGGAATCAGTTGTTGTTCTATGTCCAGTTATAACTGTTGTTTGCTGAGCTNTGTTTCATCCAGCCTGGCATTTCACATTATGTATTCTCATATAAGTTAAATAAGCAGGGTGACAATATACAACCTTGATGTATTCCTTCCCTGATTTGGAATCAGTTGTTGTTCTATGTCCAGTTATAACTGTTGTTTGCTGAGCTGCATATAGATTTCTCAAGAGACAGGTTAGGTGGTCTGGTATTCCCATTTCCTTAAGAATTTTCCACAGTTTGATGTGATCCACATAGTCAAAGTCTTTGGCATAGTCAATAAAGCGGAAGTAGATGTTTTTCTGGAACTCTATTGCTTTGTTGATGATCCAACAGATGTTGGCAATTTCATCTCTGGTTCCTCTGCCTTTTCTAAATTCAGCTTGAATTTCTGGAAGTTCATGGTTCATGTACTGTTGAAGCCTGGCTTGGAGAATTTTGAGCATTACTTTGCTAGTGTGTGAGATGAGTGCAATTGTGCAGTAGTATGAGCATTCTTTGGCATTGCCTTTCTTTGGGATTGGAATGAAAACTGACCTTTTCCAGTCATGTGGCCACTGGTGAGTTTTCCAAATTTGCTGGCATATTGAGTTGAGTGCAGCACTTTCACAGCATCATCTTTCAGGATTTAAATTAGCTCAACTGGAATTCCATCACATCCACCAGCTTTGTTTGTAACAATGCTTCCTAAAGCCCACTTGACTTTGCATTCCAAGATGTCTGGCTCTAGGTGAGTGATTACACCATCATGATTATCTGAGTCATTAATACTTTTTTGGGTATTGTTCTTCTGTGTATTCTTGCTACCTCTTCTTAATATCTTCTGCTTCTGTTAGGTCCATACCATTTCTGTCTTTTGTTGTGCTCATCTTTGCTTGAAATGTGCCCTTCGTATCTCTAATTTTCTAAAAGAGGTCTCTTTTCTTTCCCATTCTATTGTTTTCCTTTATTTTTTTTTTACAGTGATCATTGAGGAAGGCTTTCTTATCTTGCCTTGCTATTCTTTGGAACTCTACATTCAAATGGATATATCTTTCCTTTTCTCTTTTGCCTTTCACTTCTCTTCTTTTCACAGCTATTTGTAAGACCTCCTCAGACAACCATTTCGCCCTTTTGCATTTCTTTTTCTTGGGGATGGTCTTGATCCCTGCCTCTTGTACAATGTCATGAACCTCTATCCATAGTTCTTCAGGGACTCTGTCTATCAGATTTAACCCCTTGAATCTATTTCTCACTTCCACTGCATATTGCAAGGGATTTGATTTAGATCATACCTGAATGGTCTCATGGTGGTTTTCCCTACTTTCTTCAAATTAAGTCTGAATTTGGCAATAAGGAGTTCATGATCTAAGCCACAGTTAGCTCCTGGTCTTGTTTTGCCTGACTGTTTAGAGCTTCTCCATCTTTGGCTGCAGAGAATATAATCAATCTGATTTCAGTATCAAACATCTGGTGACGTCCATGTGTAGTCTTCTCTTGTGTTGCTAGAAGAGGGTGTTTGCTATGACCAGTGNTCTTCACAAGGGTGATAAAACATGAGTTAGAAGATCCAGGCTGTCTCTTTCTGACCCCAAGCCATTAGAAAAAGTCACTTGTCCTTTTTTCCCTTATTGCTGATAGTTTTTATTTGTACTTTTCTTCATGCTTTTATATTTGTATAGATGATGCAAGTTCAATATATTTTCACATGAAAGAGAGTACAGGGAGTCCCAGATACAATCCATAATTAAGATAAGTGATATCTTCACTTTTAATCTCAATTATGCTGAGCAGCAAAGCTGCTAAATATGTTTGGAATTGCTAAGTGTTTGGAATAGCAGAAGAGATATATCAGCACAGCACAGGGGTTCAGGAAAGAGTATGGATTATTTTCCTGTTTTATTCGATATTTTGGATTTGGGTGTCTTCTGATTTTAGGGATGATGATAAAAGGTCGATAGGATATGAAGTGATTCATCAGCTCCCCTAAAAGACTACACAATAGGACAATTAAGTCCTCTCATAGAGATTTGGATTGCTTGCTAAGGGTAGGAAGAAGGAATGTATTATGTTCAAATTCAGGAAGCAGAGGACCTTTGGAGGTTTACAAATCATATACTACCTAAGTTTCCCCTTTCCTTAGGTCCAGATTTGTCTCCTTAGGGGAAATGTTGCCTTCCTGGAGCATGTGTGATCTAGAAGAATGTTTGATATGTGCTTGGTGTATGTACTATATATAGCACATATTATATATATAATGCATATCTATAGTATATATAATACATATTTGCCTATTGCATATGTAAATTTATATGTATTATATATATATATATATAATCTGTTTTAGTTAATTAAAAAAATTCATGTAACATAAGAAAGCCCTCATTTCAAAAACTAAATAGAGGATTATTCATTAAAGATTGTTGAAAAATTATATTCTATAAAGCACTGAGGAGAGGTAGCAGAAATGAAAATAATGAGGCAGAAATTTTGTGAAAGAAAGGACTGCACAAACCACTAAGTGAAATACAAAAAGTGGATACAGTAAGGTACACGATAGAGGATGAACCCTCTGGTGGCTCAGTCAGTAAAGAATCTGCCTGCGGTGCAGGTTTGATTGCTGGGTAAGATCCCCTGGGGTAGGAAATGACAATCCACTCTAGTATTCTTACCTGGAAAATCCCTTTGGCAGAGGAGCCTGGCAGGCTACGGTCCATGGGGTTGCAAAGAGTAAGACACGACTTAGTGACTAAAACACCAAGCACCCACAGAGGCTGAAACAGTTCTGAGGGACAAAATGATTGACTCAGAAGAACAGGGAATATCCAGTGGAAGAAAGGGAAGATGAGGATTTCAATAGAGTAGAAAATAGACTTTGCCTAGATAAGAAAGAGTTTTGAGGTCCTTGATTCAGGCTTGAGAAACTCTGCACCAGTAAATGATCCTGGAAAAGAGAATGGAGAATTTAGAATTGGCAAGGATCTTTTTTTTTTCTTTTGCTTTTATTTTGTTGGCACTACTAAGTCTTTGAAAGTTAAACTATACAGATTCAAAAAAATCTAAAGAGAAATTATCACTCTAGCTTTTATAGCCTCTTTTAGAATGAGAAAATCTGTTGCTGTTTAGCATTTCATATTTAGGCTTCCACACTGCCACCAACTTAATTTACCTAAAATGCACATTCAGCCACAGCAGGTCTCTGTTTCAAAGGGTTCAATGACTTCACAGCACGTGCCAGATAAAGTGTCAGTTCCTGAGTTGAGAGGAGCTTCCTTGATGACTCAGAGGGTAAAGAATCCGCCTGCATTATGGGAGACATTGGTTTGATTCCTGGGTCAGGAAGATCCCCTGGAGAAGGGAATGGCAACTTACTCCAGTATTCTTGCCTGGAGAATTTCGTGGACAGAGGAGCCTGGCAGGCTACAGTCTACGGAGTCACTAAGAGCTCACATGACTGAGTAGCTTTCACTTGCACTTTTTCTTTACCGTCTGAGCCAACCAGGAAAGTCCAAGAAGAGGTTTTTGATCTCTATAATCAGGTCCTTTCTTATCTGTTGAATCTTATCATCCCTGTCTCAAACTCTATTCATTAGGAAATACTAAGCTCTTATTGTTTGCCACACTGAAGCTTGTTAATTCTCATCTAATTTTCAGCTCTGACTAAAATCTATGGAAAATCAATATTTCCTTCTGGTTAAAACTTAAATCCAGTACTTCTCTAAATAGTAACTTTGGTAGCAAGAAGACCTTTTATAATGGTATCATAGAATTGGAATAGTTTTGAAAGGCATTCAAAATTTCCTTTTATATACAACTAAGATGTGATTTTTACTTTGAAAAATGTATCAAGTAAAGCTATTTTTGTAGAAGACTGTTCACTTTCTTAACATTGTTTTTGACTGTAAAATATACCATATTTGTGAAAAAGTAAATAGATCTTGAGCACTTTAAAGGACAATTAGAATGCTACTAAAAGCAAGGCCGATAACTAACATAATACTAGTACTTTTGAGCACACCAAGTCTTTCTCCTTGAACAGTCTTAGATTTTGTAATATTTCATTTAATTTTCCTTAAAATTTTGGTTCCAGTGTATGAACACGTAAACATCCAGTGTTCAGTTTTGCTGGATTTTGCAGTGCATATATGCAGTCATATAATAAGTGAACTCCAGGAGTTGGTGATGGACAAGGAGGCCTGGTGTGCTGCGATTCATGGGGTCCCAAAGAGTCATACACGACTGAGCGACTGAACTGAACTGAACTGAATAAGTATCACGTTGGGTTCTTCTTTTTCAATATCATGTTTATAAGTCCTGTTACATGTTCATGCTGTTTCATGTAACTATATTCATTCATCTTCAATGCTTAGTAGTATTCCACTACACGAATAATTTATTTATGCATACAACCGTTGACAGATCTGGGGCTTATTTCTAGTTTTTAGCTATGATAAATAGTGTGGTAATTGACATTTGTTCTTATCTGTAAGGTAAAGATGCATTTTTGCTTGACATTTATTTTGGAGTGGAATTTTCTGGATCACAGGCACGCACATGCTTAGCCTTAATAGGTGCTGTCAAACAACTTTCCAAAGCTGTTGAATTAATTCCAGTACTCCATAAGCTCAAAATTAGATACTCTTTTCTGCATTTTCTATTTCAGTCATTCTAATCAGTGGGTAGTTTTATCACATTGTGGTTTTAACTGAATTTCACTCTTGTCTAAAGAAGTTGAGCAACTCTTCATGTTTCTGGACCATTTAGGGTTCATCTTTTGTGACATTTCAGTTCAAATCTTTTGCCGTTTTTCATATTGAGTATATGTCTTATTCTTTCCTCTGTTGTATGCTCGCTTTTATTTGTGTTTATTTGCTTTGCTATTCTCCATACTATGTCCTTGGTTTAAGTTTCTTTGCATTGAATTTGCTATGCTTTCACCATGTTTCATAAAGTGGAAACATATATAACTGGCTTTTGATATTTCATCTTTTAGTACATATCCACTTATTTTGGGGTACTCCTTGCACAATGTTTCCTTTGTTATATTTTTGTTATCATGCAATTACCATATTTCTTTTATCTACGGAGATTACTCTTTTGGTCCATTAATTATTTAGATTATTTAGAAATGTATTATCTAACTTACAAATATTTAGGGATTTTTCTAGTTGTATTTCTGTTCTTTCCTTCTGGATTAATTGTATTATAGTCAGAAATTTCAATTGTTTGAAATTTATTGAGTCCTGTTTTATTGCCCAACTGTGGGCTCTCTTACTCTATGCCTCAAGTACACTTGAAACTCTGCACACTTGTGATCACTGCTTCTTCTTCTTCTTCTTTTTTTTTTTGTTTTGATCATTGCTTCTTTAAAGGTAAAATGTCTTTTTTCCTGTGGTCATAAAAAATATTTTCTCTCTATCTTTGGGGCTAAGAGATTTCCTGTGGTGAGTCGTCTTGTTGCGTTCTTTCAATTCACTGACTGTCTGAATCCATTCATAGAAAAAACAGTAGTTCCTGCCTCTCCCATCAGGAAAGTTATGACCTTTGGATAGTTTAAGTTAGCTTTTAAGACACTCACATGTGTGGATTCAAAATATGACAAAATTCTTGAGGGAGAGAACTCTTGTGACTTTGTTGCAGTNAATCCATTCATAGAAAAAACAGTAGTTCCTGCCTCTCCCATCAGGAAAGTTATGACCTTTGGATAGTTTAAGTTAGCTTTTAAGACACTCACATGTGTGGATTCAAAATATGACAAAATTCTTGAGGGAGAGAACTCTTGTGACTTTGTTGCAGTTCCCTCTGGTGTGACTTTCTCAGTTACATGTTCAAGCTTTCTAGGAGACTTGGTTTGTCTGTAATACCTGTGGTATTTCATGCTATTAGAGAGATCTGTGGCATATAAAGAAAAAGTGTTGAATCTCTGGAAATATTTAGAAGACGATACAGTACAGACACCTAGAATCCTGCTGAGGGGCTCTGCCTCAAGACTGTGAGAGATTTCACTTTACATTTTAGACTCACCTTCCCAGTGTCCTCTGCCACCTTGGACTCGGCAAATGTCCTAGTTGATAAAATAAGTGATATATTTGACCATCCACTAGATTCAGCCATCAAAATCTCCATTGGTCTGTCTTCTTTTTAGAGTACGTTTTTGTCTAAAAAAAGTTTGCTCACATCTCATGTCCAGGTATACCCAATTTGCTGAAGAAGTAAAACAGCCAAGGACTTATCTGGTAGTCCAGTGGCTAACACTCTGTATGTGCAATGCAGGGGAACTGAGTTCGATTCCTAATCAGGGAGTTAGAGTCCACACGCCACTATTAAAAAAAAAACCCCTAAATTGTTATGAAGATCAAAGATTCTTCATGCCACAACTAAGACCTGGTGTAGTCAAATAAATAGTCAAAAATAAAAGGGCCACTGTTAGCAGCTCATACAGGGAATTACTTGTTTGGTATTTGAGGTCATCTAGTGCTTTTTGATTTCACAACTCTATGACAACTTTAAGAAGTCATTTTTAAATGCCATTGTCAAATACATTCCACCAAGAAAGAGAAATTCTAGACCATTTACATTTATTGTTTTTCATTTAAAATAATTTTAGACTCACAAATAGCTGAAAATGGTATGCATAGTTGCTTTATCCTTCACCCAGATTTATCTGATGATAACATCTTGCATGACCACAGTAAAAGGATCTGAACCAGGGAATTAATGTTAGCACAATATTACTAACTATTCTATGCATTTTCTTTAAATTTTGCAAGTTGACCTGAAAAATTTAGTCACTCAGTCATGTCTGACCCTTTGCAACCCCATGGACTGTAGCCTACCAGGCTCCTCTGTCCCTGGGATTTTTCCAGACAAGAGTACTAGAGTGGGTTGCCATTTCCTTCTCCAGAGGATCTTCCTGACCCAGAGATTGAACCCAGGTCTCCCACATTGTAGGCAGATGCTTTACCATCTGAGCCACCAGGGAAGTCCTACTAATACATTTTCTTGTCCAGCATTCAGAAATTTAAAGTTCACTTACTTGTCAGATCTTCTAGCCTTTTCAAGACTGTGACAATTCTTGAATTTCTCTCTCATGGTTTTGATATTTTGATGAGTACTGGCCAGTTATTTTGTAGAATTCCCATTAATTTGTCATGTTTTCTTCATTAGATTGAGGCAACACAGTTGGAAGAAAGCTAGAGATGTGATGTTGTTCCCTTTTTAGAGCATCATACGAAGAAGTGCATGATTTTAAAATAAAGGTTTTTCATTATTTCAGTCAGGTTTATAGAAGTATAAGTCACACAAAGTAAACTTCACTCTCTTTAGTAGTGTAGAGTTCTATGAACTTTGATAAATGTCTACTGTTGGACAATCAGCACCACTATCCAGATATGGAGCAGGTGTGTAATTTTTTCTTTTTAAAGATTGAAATATAATTGATTTGCAATACTATTTTCAGATGTACAGCAAAGTTATTCATATATACAGATGTGGAGCAATGTTACCATCTCTCAAAAATTCTCTCTGTCCCTTTTTCATCAAGTGCTCTACCTCATTCCCTATTCCCTATTCTCTAGCCAACATTGATGTGTTTTCTGTCCTGGTCTTGCCTTTTCTAGAATGTAATATAAATGGAATCATATACCACACAGTCTTTTGAGTTTTGCTTCTTCAACATCCCAGATTGTATTGTAGACTCATCCATGGTGTGTATATCACTAGTTTGCTCTTTTTTCTTGCTAAATGCTGTTCCATTAGGTAGTTGTACTATAGTGTGTTCCTTGGAAGGATTGATGCTGAAGCTGAAGTTCCATTACTTTGGCCACCTGATGTGAAGAACTGACCCATTGGAAAAGACCCTGATTCTGGGCAAGACTGAAGGCAGGAGGAGAATGGGATGACAGAGGATTGGATGGCATCACTGACTTGGTGGACCTGAGTTTAAGCAAGCTCTGGGAGTTGGTGATGGGCAAGCCTGGAATGCTTCAGTCCACGGGGTCTCAAGGAGTCGGACATGACTGAGCGACTCAACTGCTGTTGACTGTTTTTTAAAAATTTGATTTATTTATTTGGCTGTGCTGGGTTTGTGTTGCTGTGTGGGCTTTTCTCTAGTTGTGGTAAGCAGGGGCCACTCTCTAGTTGTGGAGCGCAGGCTTCTCATTGTGGTGTCTTTTCCTGTTGTGGAGCACAAGCTCCAGGGCATTTGAGCTTCAGTAGTTGTGGCACGTGGGCTCAGAAGCTGCAGCTCCCAGGCTCTAGAGCACAGGCTCAGGAGTTCTGGCACACAGGCTGAGTTGCTCCATGTGGGATCTTCCAGGAACAGGGATCACACTCATGTCTCCTGAAGTGGCAGGCAGATTCTTTACCACTAAGCCACCAGGGAAACCCTATTTGTTGACTAGTTTTTGACTAGTTGAAAACCTTTGGGTTGTTTTCAGTTTTTGTTGGTTATAAATAAGCAAAGCTACTGTAAACTTTTGCATGTATCAGATTTAACTTTAAGATATAAATACTTCCATTTTCTTATTTTGAATTATTCTATGGAAGTTTTTTTGTAGTTTCTATAAAGGAAGTTTTCTATGGAACACTTAGAGATCTAACTGATGAATGTATAACAGATGATAAAATGAAAGTGTTAGTCGCTCAGTTGGGTCCAATCCTTTGAGACCCCATGGACTGTAGCCTGCCAGCCTCCTCTGTCCATGGAATTCTCCAGGTAAGAGTACTGGAGTGGGAGCCATTCCGTTCTTCAGGGAATCTTCCCAAACCAGGGATCGAATCGGGGTCTTCTGCATTGCAGGTGGATTCTTTACTGTCTAAGCCACCAGGAAAGTCTTATAACAGGGATAACAGATGATATCCCTCTGTTATATAGATTTGTGTAGTCATTCAGTTGAAATCAACTTAGAGTATAGTCTGCTAATCACATCCATAACTTGTAACAAAGTGTCCATTAAATGATTTCGCTAGGATTGAAGACATAGAAAGTGAATTTTTCATGCTTCAATGTGTGTGATAATATTGCTCTCAGGGACCCCTTTGAATAATCTGAGAACCTCTGCCAGAGAAAGAAAAGTGAAAAAATAAAATGAAAGTCAATGAACTAAAAATTGGCAATTTAAAGAGCTATTTATTGGTTCACTGGAACTAGACTGATATCCAGAAGGTGACATTTAAATTGTTCTGTGACTATTCTTGTTAAGAAAAGTGTATGTCTACTCTTTTGTAAAGTGGATAAATACTTCATCCTAAATTAAGAAAAATACATTCTTTGGGTAATTTACATTCATGAAACTGTTTGTAATTGAAGACTAGAAACTAGAATTATGGATGAAAATAACACATTGTATCAAATCTCTGAACTAGACATTGTGCTTGAAATAAAAGGTGTTGGATGTGGCAAAATATTTACACCTGTGATGCTCACGTTTAAGCTTGTTTATACTTATCACCATTTATGCCACTTTACTAATTTTAAATTGTGATTTCACATTCTTCTAAATATAAGCTAGAATTTAGGATGTCTCATCAGAACTATTCTTTTCAAAATATTGTTTATGGAATGAAGTTGTGTTTCTTTTGTCTATTAAAACCAAAACCCCGACTCCATCAATTCTTAACATTATCAGCTCATCTGCTCCTCTAAATTTCATTAGCCCTCCAATTTGGTTAAAGTAAACATATTTATTACCATGTGAAGATGTTTCACATAGAGTCTATCAATCTCTGACCATAAGATCTTCAGGTTTTTCACTTTCAAGCTCCTTCCCTCTTCTCTTGAAGTCTTCTAACTTCTTAGGTTGGCTTTATCATGCTCTCTGCCAAGTTTGCAGTTTTTTAAATCACAATTGATTTCACATATTAGCATATGATATAATCAACATTAGTTGGCAATGATTGTAATTCAGTTTGACACATTAAAATATCAGAATTCCTTATTCCGTGATGTCATAATGTTCTATACCTGGATCATCTGTCATCCGCTTTGCCTGCTTTTCTTTCTTAGCTATAAGTTCAGTTCAGTTCAGTCACTCAGTCATGTCCGACTCATTGCAACCCCTGAATCGCAGCATGCCAGGCCTCCCTGTTCATCACCATCTCCCGGAGTTCACTCAGACTCATCGTCCATCGAGTCTGTGATGCCATCAAGCCATCTCATCCTCTGTCATCCCCTTCTCCTCCTGCCCCCAATCCCTCCCAGCATCAGAGTCTTTTCCAATGAGCGAACTCTTCTCATGAGGTGGCCAAAGTACTGGAGTTTCAGCTTCAGCATCATTCCTTCCAAAGAAATCCCAGGGTTGATCTCCTTCAGAATGGACTGGTTGGATCTCCTTGCAGTCCAAGGGACTCTCAAGAGTCTTCTCCAACACCACAGTTCAAAAGCATCAATTCTTTGGTGCTCAGCCTTCTTCACAGTCCAACTCTGACATCCATACATGACCACAGGAAAAACCATAGCCTTGACTAGAAGGACCTTAGTCGGCAAAGTAATGTCTCTGCTTTTGAATATACTATCTAGGTTGGTCATAACTTTTCTTCCAAGGAATAAGCGTCTTCTAATTTCATGGCTGCAGTCACCATCCGCAGTGATTTTGGGGCCCTCCAAAATAAAGTCTGACACTGTTTCCACTGTTTCTCCATCTATTTCCCATGAAGTGATGGGACCAGATGCCATGATCTTCGTTTTCTGAATGTTGAGCTTTAAGCCAACTTTTTCGCTCTCCTCTTTCTCTTTCATCAAGAGGCTTTTTAGTTCCTTTTCACTTTCTGCCATAAGGGTGGTGTCATCTGCACTGAGGTTATTGATATTTCTCCCAGCAATCTTGATTCCAGATTGTGTTTCTTTCAGCCCAGCGTTTCTCATGATGTACTCTGCATAGAAGTTAAATAAGCAGGGTGGCAATATACGGCCTTGAAGTACTCCTTTTCCTATTTGGAACCAGTCTGTCGCTCCATGTCCAGTTCTAACTGTTGCTTCCTGGCCTGAATACAGATTTCTTAAGAGGGAGGTCAAGTGGTCTGGTATTCCCATCTCTTTCAGAATTTTCCACAGTTTATTGTGATCCACACAGTCAAANTAGTATATGCTATATAGAATGTCTGTTGGCTTAGTCAATAAAGAATCTACCTGCAATGCAGAAGACAGTCTACAATACAGGAGACTGTGTCCAATTCCTGAGTGAGAAAAATCCCCTGGAGAAGGAAATGGCAATCTCCTCCAGTATTCTTACCTGGGAAATCCCTTGGACTGAGGAGCTTGGCAGGCTACAGTTCAGGGGATCGCAAAAGTATCAGACATGAGTTAACAACTAAACCACTATCACCATATATGTATTAAACCTGTTAAGAGAGTAGATCATGAAATTTTTTATCACAAGAAAAATACATTTTTTCATTTTTCTTTAATGTTGTATTTACATGAGATGATGGATATTCACTAAACTTACTGTGGTAATAAGATTATAATATATATGTTAAAACTATTATGCCATACACCTTAAACTTTTATAGTACTATATGTCATTTATAGCTCAATAAAACTGGAAGAAAAAATATAACTTGAAACTCAAATGATAAATGCAAATATATTCAGTTATTTGAATTCAAAATTAAAGCATCATAAATTAAAAGGGCCATATCTACAAAAAAATATGAGAAACATAAAAGTTGAGAATTATGTTTCACTCAATGGTCTTTCTGAGAACTTCCAAGCCTGGAAGACAGTCTTTCACATAGCTCTGAGGGACTGTTCTGAAGAGGTAAGAGCCACTATGGATAGGAATTTTTGCAATAAACACAAGCTAGCCATCAAAAGATTATTGTTAAAAGAAAACCAGCTGTCTCAAGTTAATGAATTTAGCACTTTTCTAAGTTCGGGACAGTGTCAGAGTTCATTGAAATCTTCCTTTTTATATGAACTTTAGCTATCTAGAGCCAGTATTGTGTTCTTTGCCACCCTGAGTCCCTTCAAGGTGTACCTTTGGAAGTGGTCGCAGTGGCTGAGGTTTTGATGGAAGGCATCCTGTTCGTTTCTGTCAGAATTTCCCTCAAGGCTCCTGGTAGGAGTAGCTGTAGTGGCTTTATGGCTTCAGCATCCTTTGTTTCCTGATAGGGCAGGCAACACTTTTTATTCATAGCTAATACATAGTTTATGTATGTAAGCATCTAGCTTTTTTATTTCTTGACTTTCCATGTATCTTTTGTTCTGTACTGTGAATTAAACCCTAATGACTATGAAGCAATAATATGTGATATATTATAAAAAAAGAATATTGAATTGAGGATATATAATAGATATTGCACTTTTCCCCTGAATTTGGACACACATTTATTCTTATGCTTACTGAGGAAGAGCAGGAGCTAATATTCACATGTGGATAATTCATTTACATTTACTAGCATGAAAAATAATCAGTTTGGAAAGGAAGGCCTGTCATAGGAATGGAAAGACAAGGTTAAGTCATAGAACTCGAGCTCAAACACAGGAGACAAAGCAAAATTGAAAACAATAGAAACTTCTTTGAGTTAATGTGACAGAGTATCCAGGATATGGATTCTAGAGTGGCAGTTATAGTGGCAATTGAATTTCTTGGTTGGAAAATAAAAATACCCTGCTATTTCTGATCTGTACTAATTAAAACCAGGCAAGTGGCCATATTAGAGATGTGGTTTTGCAGGCAATTTAAATGATGAAATGACAGGTGAGACACCAGCTCTAAACACAGGAGGTTTTACTAAAGTATATAAAAGTATAGGTTTGATGAGACAATCTGCCAGGAGGTGTGGAACAAAGGGATTTGTCAACAATAGTCCTTCTGTGACCAAGCAATAAATTATTTTAGGCATAACACTGGAACTGTTCATGGATACAGAATAATTACAGGAGACTGCAGTTATCAGGGTCTGGTGACCGCTCGAGTCAGCAAAACTTGCATGGAAATAGTAAATAAAGTAGTATTTGATAAAGTTTACTTAGAGGCTTGCACTCATTTTTCTGTTTTATTTGCAATTGTAGGATGCTTCTTAATCACTTAGTGTCTGGAAGGTGAACAGCTTCTGCTAACACACAGCATCATCTTTTGCTGACAAGAGATAGAATTAAGAACAAAAGAATTCCTAAAACAAACCAAATATTTTTGGTTTAGACAGCAGTGTAAATTTTAGATTAAACAGACCTGGCAAAGAATGAATATAATGTTTTGTCTTTGGTGAGCCTCTGACAGGAAGGATTTGTTCAACGGGATACAGGCGATAGTAGAGGGATTCTCTTCAGTCACTAAACATGCCCAAGTGAGGGAAATTGAAGCAGTTCAAGCTCTGGAAACTTGAATTGATAATGTTTTTTCCTCTTTGGAATGACTGATCATTTTAGAATAGAGATGAAATATAGAAGAGATGATGTTTAATATATGTTTTATTAAATGAATTTATCAAAAATGTGTTTTTTAACTTTGGTAATTAATATTAATGTTTAAAGAATTTTACTCACTCCATTTGTCCAAGTGGATTGCAGTGATAGAAAACAAGCATAAAAATGAAGAAGGTAGAAATAAACAAATTAATCACCAAATGTGAGAATTGGCAACTGGTGTCTTGTACTTTGAGTCCAAAGTACAAGTACAAGTCTTGTTTAAATAAAATGACCCATCTGAAGCAAACAAAAATCAAGGGTCACTTTTTGAAAGTGAGATAGATCCACTAACAGAAGGTTAATGTTTTGACAAAGTCTTCTACTTAAGGCAGCATTAGAAAGCTGACATAGATTAGCAGCCTAAATTTGGGATAAAATTGTTAACTCAAATACTCGATCTGACATTGTCTTAGTATTGCATTGTATTAGGCTTACTAGGCCAGTAGACCAAGGATCCTTGAGGACAGTGCCTGTGTGCATGCTAAGTCGCTTCAGTAGTGTCTGACTCTGTGCAACCGTAGCCAACCAGGTTGCTCCATCCATGGGATTCTCCAGGCAAGAATAATGGAGTGGGTTGCCATGCCCTACTCCAGGCGATCTTCCTGACAAAGGAATCTAACCCTTGTTTCATGTCTCCTGCATTGGCAGGTTCTTTACCACTAGGGACACCTGGAAATTGCAAAGTAAGTACTAGATAGGAAAGGCTAGGGCTTCCCAAGTGGTGCTAGTGATAAAGAACCAATCTGCCAAAGTAGGAGACACAAGAGACAAGGGCTCTATTCCTGAGTTGGGAAGATCCCCTGGAGGCGGGCGTGGCAGCACATTCTAGTATTCTTCCCTGGAGAATTCCATGGACAGAAGAGTCTGGTGGGCTACAGTTCATGGGGTTGCAAAGAGCTGGACACAACTGAAGTGACTTAGCTCACACAGAGGGAAGACTAGTTATAGAAATCAAGAGGTAAAAGATCCAAAATGCATAAGCAGATGAAGAATAGTAAACTCACATAAAATAATATTCTGGATATTTATTTACTCAGAACAACATGAACATAATAGTGAAATTTAAAAATGAATTTAAAATCAATATGCAGAGTCTCTGAAGTAAATTTAAAAAGCCATGAAAAATAGAACAATAAAATAAAAAAAAGATTAAAAGATCAGAAGAAAATATTATGGAGATGAATATGAAAAAATTGCAAATCTCAAAAAGCATAATAATTTCAATAAAAATAATAATTGTCCAATTACCAGTCAATAAAAATCATAATAAATACACCCAGACTCATAATGAATTGAAACTGCAGGACATCATTGTGAATATTATCACAGTGAAGAAGATATTAGAACAATTTGAATGACTTTAGATTTCTCATCATCAGCATTATTAGGTTCCAGGAAACACTGCTGAATTGAAAGGGCTAAAGTGTAATAGAGTTTATAACCTGGGAGGATAGCAGACTAGAATAAANGGAGGGGTTGAGGGCAGGAGGAGAAGGGGATGACAGAGGATGAGATGGCTGGATGGCATCACTGACTCGATGGACGTGAATCTGAGTGAACTCCGGGAGTTGGTGATGGACAGGGAGGCCTGGCATGCTGTGATTCATGGGGTCTCAAAGAGTCGGACATGACTGAGTGACTGAACTGAACTGAACTGACTTTTTCCTGGAGATCTGAACCAGTCTCTTTCCTAAATCTTACTATCTATATAGTTTTTATGTGTTGATTGATGACTTTCAAATTCATTTGAGTAGTTCAGGCCACTGCACCGAGTATCAGATTATCCAAGTACTTACCCCAAATAGCATTATAAAGTATCTCAAAATTGTTAGTGTCTCACAGTAAGTATCTCACTATCAATAGTGTCGACTCATTGAAAAAGACCCTAATCCTGGGAAAGATTGAAGGCAGGAGGAGAAGGGGAAGACAGGATGAGATGGCATTACTGACTCAATGACATAAGTTTGAGCAAACTCTGAGAGATTCTGGAGGACAAGGAAGCCTGGCATGCTGCAGTCCATGGGGTCACACAGAGCTGAACACACTTAATAACTAAACAACAACAAGTCTATTGGATTAATGTGTCTCACAATTAATATCTTCACTTTCTCCATCTCATTCAACACATATCCAAAAAGAGCATCTCTTCTCTAAAGAGCAATCTGAGTGATATTTCAAAACAGAAATTCTTTGTTTCTACACAAACACCTCATTAGCTACAATAATGGTAAAGAAAGTGCCCAATAGCTGATCTTTAAGTCCACAAAGCAGATTTGTTCTACTTTCAAGGTGATCAGGGCCTTCCTTGGCAGTCCAGTGGTTAAGCTTCCCCCTTTTGATAAAGGGGTTGCGGGTTTGATAACTGGTTAGAGAGAGGCATTAGGTTAGCTTATGTTAAGATCCCACATTCCTCATGGTCCAAAAGCCAAAACATAAAAAAGAAATAGTATTGTAACAAATTCAATAAAGACTTTAAAAATGGTCCACATCAAAAAATCTTTAAAAAATTAAGTGATCAATTTATTTCTCTCACAGCCACACAGATCTGGAAATTGAGAGAGGAAAATGGGAGAGCTTTTTCTCATTCATTTACCCAATTACGCTTTCACAAAATTGCTAGTTTCCATTTTTATAGCTTTGAGGTCTGCTGATTTGGGGCCCTCATTGCCAAGGGAGAAATGTATCTGCCAAGGGGGACAAACAATAGTTGAACTGGAAGCTGAATTGGAAGCTGGCAGTGCCACCTGGCCATTCTGTTCTACTCAGGACACCTAACCAGTATGTAAAGAGGTTGGGGTGATGGATTTTAATTACCAATGATAAATTGGGTCATTGTTAAACAGGGAGACTAGAGGTCCTCTGTGTTCTCTGAGGAAGTGCCTTTTATTACTTTCATGTTCTCTGACAATCATAAAAGGGTCGTAGAGTCACACTATTGAAAACTGAAGGTTTAAGTCTGTCCACAAGATAAAGAATTTTTATCTGGGATTTTTCCAGGCAAGAATACTGGAGTGGGTTGCCATTTCCCACTCCAGGGATCTTCTCAACCCAGGGATGGAACGTGCATCCCCCGTTTCTCTTGCTTTGGCAGGAGAATTCTTTTTTTCAATTAATTAATTTATTTTAATTGGAGGATAATTATTTACAATATTGCGGTCATTTTTTTGCCAAACATCAACATGAATTAGCCACAGGTATACCTGTGTCCCTCAAATCCTGAACCTGCTTCCCACCTCTCTCTCCACCCAAGCCCTCTGGGGTTGTCCCAGAGCATCGGGTTTCTGTGCTCTGCTCCAGGCATTGAACTTGCACTGGTCATTTATTTTACACATGGTAATGTAAGTTTTTCAATGTTATTCTCTCAAATCATCCCACCCTCGCCTTATCCCAGTGAGTTCACAAATGTGTCTCCTTTGCTGCCAGCAGGAGAATTCTTTACCACTGCTGCTAAGTCGCTTCGG
>SJYV01030276.1:83104-114458 GCA_006410875.1 Neotragus pygmaeus | reverse complement strand
CAAGCTGCTCCTGCTGCTGCTGCTAAGTCGCTTCGGTCATGTCCGACTCTGTGCGACCCAATACACGGCAGCCCACCTGGCTCTCCCGTCCCTGGGATTCTCCAGGCAAGAATACTGGAGTGGGTTGCCATTTCCTTCTGCATTCTTTACCACTGCGCCACCTTAAATATGGTTAAAGATCATGTTTTCTGTTATATGACTTTTATCACCACAAACATTTAAATAAATAAATGAAAATGAAAAACTGAACAGAGAATTCAAAACAATGTTTTCCAGACAGTGAAAAAGAGGTCACACAAAATTAGTCATTTGGTGGCGCTAGTGGTAAAGAGCCGCCGTCTTCGTTGTTTTGTGGTGAGTATCCCTGCCTGTCACGCGGGAGACTGGGGTTCGATTTCCCGACGGGGAGGCAACACACCCTTTGGGCTTTCCTGATGGCTCAGAGGTTAATGCGTCTGCCTGCAATACGGGAGACCGGGGTTCGATCCCTGGGTCGGGAAGATCCCCTGGAGAAGGAAGTGGCAACTCACTCCAGTATTCTTTCCTGGAGAATCCCATGGAAGAAGAAGCCTGGTAGGCTACAGTCCATGGGGTCGCAAAGAGTCAGACACGACTGAGTGACTTGACTTGACTTGAGTAGTAAAGAATCTGCCTGCCAATACTTAAGAGACATGGGTTCCATCCATGGATCAGGAAGATCCCCTGGAGAAGGGAATGACAACTCACTCCAGTATTCTTGTCTGGAGAATCCCATGGACACAGCCTGGCAGGCTACAGTCCATGGGGTTGCAAAGAGTCAGACACGACCGAAAAACTAGGCACAGCACACAAGAGAAACATTAATCCTTAAAAGGTCACAGAAATGATGCAAATGATGAAAATACTAAGAAGAATTATTCTAGCAAAATTAAGACCGTTTAAACTAAGAGAAAAAAATTTACTTGTTTTAGAAGTATCTACACCTCTTAAAGTGATATACTTTGTTTGTCATTAAAGGAAGCCTCAGCAAATATTTTCTCTCAATCTGTAACTTGTCTTCTACTTAATCTGACATGTTTCAAAGAGCAGAGGTTTTTCATTTTAATGAAGTCCAGCTTATCAATTATTCCTTTCACGAACTCTGTCTTTTGTCTGTCCTAGACAGGTCTCACCATACCCAAGGTTATCTCTGCTAACTTCTAGAAATTACAGTTTTGTGTTTTACATTTTGGGGCTTCCCTGGTGGCTCAGACAGTAAAGAATCTGCTTGCCGTGCGGGAAACCTGAATTTGATCCCTGGGTCAGGAGCCCGATCCCCTGGAGAAAGGACTGGCTACCCACTCCAGTATTCTTGCCTGGAGAATTCCATGGACAAGAGGAGCCTGTGGGCGACAGTCTATGGGGTTGCAAAGTGTCAGACACGACTAAGGGANAATTTGATCCCTGGGTCAGGAGCCCGATCCCCTGGAGAAAGGACTGGCTACCCACTCCAGTATTCTTGCCTGGAGAATTCCATGGACAAGAGGAGCCTGTGGGCGACAGTCTATGGGGTTGCAAAGTGTCAGACACGACTAAGGGACTAACACATTCACTTTCACTGGCAGTAGACTAAACTCAGATTCAAGCTGTGCCTTGGTTAATGCCAATTGCTAGCTTTATGGTAGGAAGCTAAGAAGTGTAAAATTTTTCAATCTAGCTGCTAGTGATGGCTAATTCTAAAAATATACTAAGATATTTCAGTAAAGATGTAAAGCTATTAGAAGACTTTAATACAAATTACAGGCAGAAGAATTATATACAGATCCAAGTTAGTGGACATCCCAAATTAAGATAAATCCTTGGACAATTTAAATCATTTTATCCACTTTTGTTTAAAGAAAGCTGTATTATCTGTTCTTAATTTTTAAAAACCTCATTCTAAAATGTAATGAAGCATAATAACAAGTTTATATGAGGCTTGGGCTAACTTTCTCTTAAAAGCCTAATTAATTTTTAATTAATTTAATTTTAACTTTACATTTCTTTCTATAGCACCTTGGTGGTCAGATATGTTATTACTTTCAGTAAATGTAGCATGTGACATTAATTACCTCTAATCTTTCAAATTAATTAGGAATGAGAAATTAATTTTGTTGTCATCATTAAAGAACAACACAGTTTCAGTTACTTTATCAATGTGAAAATCATACAATAAAGAAAAGATATAGGCTTCCTTCCAAAGATAATTAGTAATTAAATTGGATTAATTTTATAATGTTAATGTATTTCATTATTAACCTAACTAATTTGTTTATGAATTCCCCTGGAGATTGGCAAGTATGTTTTTTACTAACACTACCTCAAGATTTCATATACATAAAATACCACAATCTATGACATGCTAAGAAGGAGATTTTTTAATCTATTTTCCTCTCTGGCTTTTTTTTTCTGGATGCATTACATGAATTGTAAGATCTTAGTTCCTCTACCAGCAATTGAACCTGAGCCCTCAGCAGTTGAGAGCATGCAGTTCTAACCACTGGACCACCAGGAAAACCCCTCACTTTCATTATTTACTATTTTCTGTGGTCTTTGTTTGGAATATCTTTTGCTTTGTCTCTAATCCTTAAATCATAGATCATAATTATGCAAACCAGAATCAATCTTTTGAATGGTATGATGCTTTGATTGATCTAATTTCATTGTAAGAATAACCTGACAAACCAGAGCTTCCAAATTTATAAAGCAATGAAATAAAACTCTCAGAATAATTTCAGTTGAGCTCCATGGTGTACTGACTTTAAGATGACCTTCGTTATCCCCACCTTCTTCAAATCCATGCTTTTATGTAATTTCCTCCACTTATGTGTAGATGGGACTGATGATGTGTTTATTATCAACAGATTGTGGCAAAGGTGAGAGGCTGTAGGCACTGTGTGTCCATGAACATAGTGTGGTGCTTATCTTGCTAAAATTTCTTTGTGTATGTTTGTGTCTGTCTGTTTTCCTTGCTGGTTTTGAAGAAGCAAGAACCCATAAATCCCAGAGCCACAGAGACCTAAATTCTGCCAACAACCTGGGGTAGCTTGTGATAAAATCCCAGCCTGGCTAACTTACTGATTCCAGATTTATTAAATCATAAGCAGTATCTGCATTCCTGAGCCACAGAAACTGTGATATTAAACATGAGTTGCTTTAACCCACTTAGTCTGTGATAATAGAGAAAATGAATATAAGCACACCCCTATGGGAAAGCATTGTGTAGATAAACTTAGTAGATCAATACTGGTAACTTCCTGTAAGCTAGTAAAATCCTCAGGGGAATTTACCCATAAAGGCTCTAGATAAGTACTTTTTGCAATAGGTTAAACTTAGAGAATTGGAATGTTAACAACTGATTTAGACAAAACCGCCTGGGAAGATGGTGCTAAGTGCTGCTAAGTTGCTTCAGTAGTGTCGGGCTCTTGGTGACCCCGTGTACCATAGCCCACCAGTCTCCTTCATCCATGGGATTCTCCAGGCTAGAATACTGGAGTCAGTTGCCACTTCCTCCTCCAGGGGATCTTCCCAACCCAGGGACTGAACCTACATCTCTTGCGTTGCCAGGTAGATTCTTTACCACTGAGCCACCAGGAAAGCCCTTAAAGGCGTATTAAGTGTGTTAGATTCAAAGACACATCTTATTTAATTAGGCATAAAGGCCTGCTATTACGAAGCAGGTGTTGTATTTCAAGGGTGGAAACAAAGATTTGTACTGTTGGTTAGTAGCACAATGATAGTAGAGTCACCCCTTGGAAGTAATCAGTTCAGTTCAGTTGCTCAGTTGTTTCTGACTCTTTGCATCCCCACAGACTGCAGCACACCAGGCTTCCCTGTCCATCACCAACTCCCAGAGTTTTCCCAAACTCATGTGCATTGAGTCTGTGATGCCATCTAATCATCTCATCCTCTGTCATCCTCTTCTCCTCCTGCCTTCAATCTTTCCCAGCATCAGGGTCTTTTCCAAGGAGTCAGTTCTTCGCTTCAGGTGGCCAAAGTACTGGAGTTTCAGCTTCAGCATCAGTCCTTCCGATGAACACCCGGGATTGATCTCCTTTAGGATGGACTGGTTGGATCTCCTTGCAGTCCAAGGGACTCTCAAGAGTCTTCTCCAACACCACATTTCTAAAGCATCAATTCTTTGATGCTCAGCTTTCTTTGTAGTTCAACTCTCACATCCATACATGACTACTGGAGAAACCATAGCTTTGACTAGATGGACATTTGTTGGCAAAGTAAAGTCTCTGCTCTTTAATATACTGTCTAAGTTGGTCATGGCTTTTCTTCCAAAGAGCAAGTGTCTTAATTTCATGGCTGCAGTCACCATCTGCAGTGATTTGGAGCCCCCCAAAATAAAGTGTCTCACTGTAACCATTGTTTCCCCATCTATTTGTCATGAAGTGATGGGACCAGATACCATGATCTTAGTTTACTTCTTGGAAGTAGTAAAGGATGTCATTTTCAGGGGTGAGTTTTGTGGACTGAGAGAATGTTACTGTTACAGCAGACAGAACCTTAAAGGCACACATTTCCTGTTCTTGTTCCCTAACTTTTGTTGCATTAATAAAAACTATTAAAGCAAATTTTGAAATGTTTTCAGCCATAAAGAAAGCACGATGTGTTCTTAACTTATCTCCAGGTGACAGTATATACCCTTGCCTCAATATTTGCCAGCAATGTATGGCATTAGATTCATTAACGATACAGAGAGGAAGTTCGAATGTATTTATTAAAAGTTTCTGATAGACCTAAGTAAATATATCAAAATATTCAAAATAAGTGTCCAATTTCAGAGATTCAGAAAACAGCTGTCATTTAAAGTTATTTGACTTAATGCTTTATCTGGAAAATTTCCCCTAGCATTAGAGACTTTAGTTATAAGGAATAAAATCATTGGCTATTTAAATCTTGCTTTCAATCCTGTTTGCTATTGTGTTGTGAAAATAAAGTTGGAGTCTAAAGTTCACTGCCAGTAAAAATTTTAGTAAGCTTTTTACTGAGCCACACACACCATGTATTTCTTAATATAAAATTGCAATGAAAATGGCCAAAAAATAGGGAACGGAATAAAAAAAAAGAAGTTGCATGTTTGAGAACATTGTGATGGCTACAGAGAGGTGTGTCTGCTTAGCCAGCATTTTTCTCTTCATTTTTTAAATTTCTTTTTGTTAAATGACCTTCCTTTGACACATTTGGCACCTCTGGGCTAATTGGCTATTTAATAGGCTGTGAAGCTTGATTTTGTTCCTTTGATTAACATGCAAATTCAACATGCTTATCATGCCCTCAACTATGTTACTCATCATTTCTGATTGCTTTCATCTCTATATGTTAGAGACTACTAGAGAGGTGTTTTTGTTTTTAATTTTTACTATAAGAGAAGATTTTAAACTGAAAAGGAATGGCAAGTATCATGAAAAATTTGCACATGTCATCTGACCTCTACTCTGATGCTCCATGAACCCGTATAATCATCTGCATTCTAACGGAGGTGGGATTACTTGTGCAAAATATTTCATTAACCTAACTAACTTGTCTTTTATTGTAACGTTGGGGTATTCCCCAAAGTGAACAAACCCAATGTGTTTAACGATGGGATTCTGACTCTTAGTCATCACCAGTCAGAACAATCTTGCCTTCTTGCAAACTTCTAGGAAAGTTATATTAGGGTCAGTGACTTATTGGTGCTGAGGAAGGCCAAATAACAAGATGGAAAGCAACTTTGGCTAGGAATGATGGGTCCTGAGTTCTAACTTTGGTTCAGAAAAGAATTTTGGGGGGTTTGATATTGAAACTCCAATTACAAATCTTAATTTATCTACTTAAAAATAATTGCAACACATAGTGGAACTATATGTAACTTTGTTCTGTATTTTTAAATGCATTTCTTTTTGCCAGTAATTTTTAATACCACTCTTCATCTAGATAACTTGAGGTTGTACAGACAGAGCTATGGTGGACATATTGATAAGCGTGTCTCCTTTTCCTTAGTCTGTGTTGGAAATTTTAGGCTTTTTTTTTTTTAAGTTTTGCCTTTGCAAAGTATGCCTTACAGGTTTTCAGGTGATTATCTTTAAACTGGAAAAGCCCCTGATGCTGGGAAAGATTGAGGGCAAGAGGAGAAGGGGGTGACAGAGGATGAGATAGTTGGATGATATCACTGACTCAATGGATACGAGTGTGAGCAAACTCAGGGAGATAGGGAAAGATAGGGAAGCCTGGCGTGCTGCAGTTCATGGGGTCACAAAGGGTCGAACATGACTTAGTGTCTGAACAACAACAACAATCTTAACTTTGTTGTTCTTTCTTAACAAGGCTGTTTCTTTGTGACAGTCTAAACTCACCTAAATACTTTCTAGGGGACAATGTGTATAGAGCAGTGGTGGGCTCTCCAGTTTGTGTATTACCGATTCTCTTCTTCTAAGTATATCAGTTTCTAGAAGATGCTTATTGTATGTGGTTAGTATCAGATAATACATTTCCTTGCATGAGTCTCTAACCATCTCCTCCATTTTTCTTGACATGTTAAACTATTTGCATAGAGACTAGACTAGTGTGTTTACCCAGAGTATTTTTTCCCATCTGTCTACCAATTCAGTTTAAATCCCTCATTATCAAGGCATCTATCTCTGGAATAATACTTTTCCCATACCAATGACTTAACTTATTGGCAAGACATAAAATGTATCAATCTGTTATCTTGAGTCATATTTTGGAAATGCACATTTTTTAAAATTCCATTTTCATCCCCAATGTCTTTATTCCTATGTATTTCTCTTCCGAAGTTCCAACTGCCAGTGTGAACAATGACTAAAACACCACCTGTGAGTTCTTGTCTGTATTAATTACCAAAGAGTTCATAATCTCTAAAAAATTATTTTATCTTATTTTTTACTCAAATCATAAGGATGGAAAAGCAATTGATGGAATATAAATATTTCAAAAAAGATTCTCTCTCAGATCTAAACACCTATAAAGAAAATTCTCATCTCTGTTAATTGCCAAAGAGTTCATAAGCTCTAAAACATTTTGCTTTACATTTTACTCAACATCATAAGGATGGAAAGCAGTTGATGGAATATAAATATCTCAAAAAAAAGGTTCTCTCTCAAATTTAAACATCTATAAGGACAATGTACCTATGGATTGACTATTTGGAGTTTTCATTCATTGATTCACTTATCCATGTGTTCCAGAAATATTTGAATTCTTAAATCCATGTGTATGCCTGACTTTTTGAAAATTGCATCATGGAATTAAATAAGACAAGTGATTAGCCTTATTGAGCTTATATTATAATCAGAGTTTCAGACAGTAAAGGAAGAGGAAAACAAGTAAGTAATAAATAAGCAGAAACAGTGCCTTGGGTACCAATTGGAGTAAACAGTAGATAGGAAGTGATTTGTGGGGAGGATCTCTTTAGGTAGAGTGAATTGCGCTGATTTTTCCTGGGTGACAGAGAAAATACAAGCAAAGATCTGAAGAAGGAAGTTAAGTAGAGAGGATTTAAAGGCATGTTTGCAGTTTCTGAATATGAGGTTGTGTAAATGCTTAGGTATTGCGATTGATCAGATAAAGAAATGCCTATCTCGTACTCACAGTATAAAGGTGATAGGAGGCATGTGGCCCTATGATGGCTGGAGAAAGGAATGTGAGACTTAAGGACTTACTCTGAGGACAGACTCTTAAATAAGACAAGTCTGATACTCTTGAATACTTTGCTCAGCTATAAGGGGTTTCTGGATATTTGCTCCTTTTCCATGATACAAGGGTGGTGTGGGGGAGGTGCTCTGCTACTTACTGGACAAAATGGAATTGACTATCAAAAGTAAACTGTCGACTGTAAACACATAGCGTTTCCTCCAAATTGCCTAAAGAGTTTTCTTACAGTCTTAACTGTCAAACTAAGACTGATATTTCTCTAATTGGAATTTAGTCTTCACACTTCAAAAATCTCCAATCATGCCCAGGGTTTTCTCTCTTTTCCCCTTTGTCTTATTATTTCTCTTGATTCTGGTTTGCATTCTTCTCCACTACTACTAATCTGTATAACTATATGAAAGCTATTTATTTTTTTGTGGTTCAGTTTCCTCAACTGTAAAAACACAATCTTAATACTATACTACCTACCATTTAGACTAAGTCCAAGGTCATGCAGATAATTTTTGTAAAGCAATTAATGCAATCCTATGAACTTAGAAATCCTCAAAATTCATTTGTTTGTGTGTGTTATTTGCTCCATCATGTCTGACTCTGCAAACCCCATGGAATTTAGCCTACTATGTTCCTCTGTCCACGGAATTCTCTGGGTGAGATTACTGGAGTGGGTTGCCATTTGTTTCTCCAGGAGATCTTCCTGACCCAGGGATCAAACCCAGGTCTCCCACATTACAGAAAGATTCTTTACCATCCAAGCCACCAAGGAAGTCCCCAAATGCATTAGCTGTTATTTTTACTATGAGGCTCTTGTACTACTTATATTTCTTTCTCCTTTAATATTTCCTTCATTAACATTTTAGTTCATATTATTGGTTTGAGATTCTGGATAATTGAGTGATTTTATGTAATCCATTCAATTTTTCATCTTTTATATAATCATATTTTAACTATATCTTGAAGTATATATTTAAATACTGCACACATTTTGAGTCAATAGATTAAAAAATTTTCATAAAGGGAAAAGTAATGTAAACCTGACTTATGTCAAGAAATAGAATGTTCACAGCATCTCAGGAAGTCCCACTTTTGATTCTTCTCAGTCACTACCACTCACAAAGCTAGCCACAATTGTGACTTTTATCACCAGGGGTGATTTTGCTTGTTCTTGAAATTGGTATAAATGAAATTTAGCACTACTTTGCTTCTGGCCTTTTGCTCGATATTGTATTTGCAAAGAAGGTTCTTCCTACTGTTGCATGGAGCGAGAGTTGGTTAATTCTCAGTGCTGTAAAGTAAGGTGAGTCAACTACAGCCCATGGATCAAACCTGGTCCAGCGCCTTTTTTTTTTTTTTTTTTTTAGTACAGCCGTGCTCATTTATGGGCTTCCCTGGTAGCTCAGATTCTTTAGAATACAACTGCTAATGCAGGAAGTGCCAGTTTGATTGCTGGGTTTGTAAAGATGCTCTGGATGAGAAAATGGCAAAGCACTCCAGTATTCTCACCTGGGAAATCCCATGGACAGAGGAGCCTGGTGGGCTACAGTCCATGAGGTTACAAAGAGTCGGACACGACTTAGTGACTAAACATACACATGCTCATTTGTTTATGTATTGTCTATGACTGCTTTCAGGCCACCTGGGTAGAGCTGAGTCATTGTGATAAGAGACTGTGGAGCCTGGAATATTTACTTTCTGGCATTTTTTAGTGAAAAGTTTACTGACCTGTGCATTAATTTAGGGTGGGCTCAGCTGCAGCTTCCACGTCCTTAGTACGGTTCAGTCACTCAGTCATGTTCAACTCTTTGCAATCCCATGGACTGCAGCACTCCAGGCTTCCCTGCTCATCACCAACTCCCAGAGCTTTCTCAGACTCATGTCCATCGAATCTGTGATGCCATCCAACCATCTCATCCTCTGTCATCCCCTTCTCCTCCCACCTTCAATCTTTCCCAGCCTCAGGGTCTTTTCCAGTGAGTCAGTTCTTCACATCAGGTGGCCAAAGTTTTGGAGTTTCAGCTTCAGCATCAGTCCTTTCAATGACTATTCAGCACTGATTTCCTTTAGGATGGACTGGTTGGATCTCCTTGCAGTCCAAGGGGTTCTCAGGAGTCTTCTCCAACACCACAGTTCTAAAGCATCAATTCTCTGATGCTCAGCTTTCTTTATAATCCAACTCTCACATCTATACATGACTACTGGAAAAACCATAGCTTTGACTAGATGAAACTTTGTTGGCAAAGTAATGTCTCTGCTTTTTAATATGCTGTCTAAACTGGTCATAGCTTTTCTTCCAAGGAGTAAGCATCTTTTAATTTCATGGCTGCAATCACCATCTGCAGTGATTTTGGAACCCCCCCCAAAATAAAGTCTCTCATTGCTTCCATTGTTTCCCCATGTCCTTAAGACAGATTGTATTACTTGGTAGAACTGAACCCAGCCTCTATGAGAAAAGGACACAATGTCAAGTCAAACTCTGCCACTTAGTGAGGGTAGGGAAGTTACCAAACCTGTGTAAAATTTAATGATTTTCTGTCGTTGCTGCTGAATAGCGAGGCTAAGAGTATCTCCTCATATAGTGTTTGTGAAGAGTTGTAAGGTTTAAATATGATCTTGTGAGGGCTCTCATTTGGTGCATCTCACACTAGCTATGAGACCCAGAGCAAATTTCTTTTCGTTTTGGCCACACCACACAGCATGAGGGATCTAAGTTCCTTGACCAGGAATCGAACCTGTGCCTCCTGCAATAGAAGCATGGAGTCTTAACCACTGGACCACCAGGGAAGTCCTCAGAGCAGGTTTCTTAAGCTCATGCCACAATGTCTTCATCTATAAAAAGAAGCCAATTATAGTTGTACCTCTAGGGGTTGTTTTGAGGATGGATGAGTTATTTCTTTAAGAAGCACTGACAAAAAGCCTTGATAAAAACATCTGCCAAGGAGCTGGCACTTCATAAATGCTAGTCATTCCTGTCACAGTCATCACCATCAAAATTATCATCAGTATTATTACTAACAATATCATCAATATTATTCCCAATATTTCATTAAATAAAAAATAACTCTAAAAATATAAAGAAAATAATTATAAAATTATGACATAGAATCTCCTAATGAAGACTCTTCTTTTGAGTACTAAAAAAAAAAAATCACAATTAGTTGCCTTATAGATTATCATCTGCTTCCACTTGTGAACTTACATTTTGAACTGAAAGGTCGACCTCAGAGATCAACTGAAAGTGCCAAACCCTATCCCCAAAGACAGGGATCATTTAGCTCCACATACAAGTGATATTATACAGTTTTTACTTTCCCGATCTAACTTATCTCATTTAGCATAATGCTTTCAAGGTCCATCCATGTAGTCACAAATGTCAGGATATCATTCTTTTTCATGGCTGAATACTATTCCACTGCATGCACATGTCCATGCATGAGTACATACATATATACATAATATATTTGATGTAATACATATATACATATGTACATATATATCACATACTTTTATCTGTTCACATGTTGATAGACACTTAGGTTGTTTGCATATCTTGGATAATGAGAATAATGTTGCAATAAGCAAATGGAAGTGCAGGTATCTCTTCAATATCGTGTTTTCACTTCATTTGGGTATATACCTAGAAGTGGGTTGCTGGATCATATGGTAGTTTTATTTTTGGTTTTTTGAAAACCCTTGAAAGTTGTTAAGAGAGAAGTTCTTAAAGATTCTCACAACAGAAAAGAAATGGTAATTATGTGACATGATAGAAGTGTTAGCTAGCATTATGGTGGTAATCATATTGCAATATGTACGTGTATCAAATCCACACATTGTACATCTTAAACTTAGAAATTTTACTTCATTAAAGCTGGGGAAAATATAAGTTTGTTCTCTAAGTCTGTGGATAGTTAAGCAGTTTGAGATCAACATGTGTACATTGCTATATTTAAAATGGATAACTGGTAAGGACCTACTGAATAGCACAGAGAACTCTGCTCAATATTATATAACAACCTAAGGGGGAAAAGAATGTGAGAAAGAATAGATACATGTATATGTATAACCGAATCGCTTTGCCACATACCTGAGACTATCACAACATTGTTCATCAACTATAGTCCAACATAAAATAAAAACTTAAGAAAAAGCTGGGGAAAATAATGGTAGGGAGATTGGAATGTTAGAGTGTGTTTGTTATTTAAAAGCTACTCACTCTCCCTGGGTGGGTTTAGAAGACACACATTTTGCCACAACTGTGAGAAAGGCAGCCATAAAAAAGAATGAAATAATGCCGTTTGAAGCAACATGAATGGAACTAGAGATTGTCATACTGAGTGAAGTAACAGAGAAAGACAAATATAATATGATATCTCTTATATGTGGAATCTAAAAAAAGGGTGCAAAGGAACTTAACTGCCAACAGAGTCACAGATGTAGAAAGCAAACTTATGGTTACCAAGCGGTAAGGGGGATAGGGATAAATTGGGAGATTGGGATTGACATATGCGTGCTACTATATATAAAATAGATAACTAGTAAGGACCTACTCTATAGCACAGGGAACCCTATTCAACACTCTATAGTGGTCTACATGGGAGAAGAATATAAAAAAGAGTAGGTGTATATGTATATATATATATATATACACACACATATATATGTATGATTGATTCACTTTGCTGTATACCTGAAACTAACACAGCATTATAAATCAACTATGAAAAGTAGTGAAAGCGTTATTTGCTCAGTTGCTTCCGACTCTTTGCGACTCCATGGACTATATGCTGCCAGGTGTTCTATGGAATTCTCCAGGCAAGAATACTGGAGTGGATTGTCATTTCCTTCTTCAGGAGATCTTCCCAACACAGGAATCGAACCCACACCTCCTGTACTGTGGGCAGACTCTTTACCATCTGAGCCACCAGCCAACTCAGGAGATACCAGAGATCTGGATTGGATCCCTGGGTCGGGAAGATCCCTTGGAGGAGGAAATGGCAACCCACTCCAGTGTTCTTGCCTGGAAAATACCATGGATGGAGGAGCCTGATGGGCTACAGTCC
The DNA here is from genome assembly GCA_006410875.1 of Neotragus pygmaeus. Taxonomy (NCBI): domain Eukaryota; kingdom Metazoa; phylum Chordata; class Mammalia; order Artiodactyla; family Bovidae; genus Neotragus; species Neotragus pygmaeus. The sequence goes on along the minus strand of SJYV01030276.1, from coordinate 101,745 downwards.
GTGGGGTTGCAAAGAATGAGGCAGGACTGAGTATGCACACACTGCACCAAAGAAATTTCATACAAATATATGCATTAAACCTGTATCTGTAATAGCAAAAATATTTATAAACAAAAAGGAAATATTCAGAAACTCCATAAATAGGGATTGGGTAAGTCAAGAACTATGTAGATATTGCTTGGAAAATTATGCAGTATTGAAAGAACTTTTGAAGGTTAAGTATAAAACCAAGTATAAGCTTTATTACTAGGTGATAAATGGAGAATGTAAAACTGATTTGAAAGTAAAAATTTTCAAACAAAATTTTTTCAATAAAAAGATACATTGTATTTTTACATATCCAAGTATTTTTACATATCCATACCACCCACAAATCCATATGCACTTCTATGTAAATAGTATATATATCTGAATGGTGTACAATCCTATTTTTCTCAACGTTTTGTGATTTTCAAATATTTAAATTTTCTACATCAAACGTACGGTTTTATCATTCAGAAAAAGCAAAGTAAACAAAATGCTACGAGAAGAAATAGGTTGTAGCAAATTTACATGGTGTTTGCATTAATTACAATAAAAGCTGTCAGTTTTGTTTTTAATTTCTTAACAAATCCTAGGTTTGATCGTCAAAAGTCGTTGCTTTCGTTTTCAAAACAGTATCCAGATTGTTAAGTAAATTGAACAGAAACTGACTGCTTCTCTTTGCCAAAAAGTAAAACTCTTGCAAGTGGCAGCTTGTGACACTGTTACTTGGTGAGCAGTTATCTTTTTCACATAACTCATTAACGGGGTCCAGAGCTTTGCATCTGGGGTTTATAATAAATGAAATGTCACCACTGGTTTTTGTAAGAGATCCATATTGCAAAATGTTCTTTCTCAGAGTTGGTCATGGGACTCTTGTTCTTCAGTTCTACATCAACCAGATGAGCATAAGCTGATAGTTGAATATCAACAGATGATCATAGCTGAAATAAGAGTACACAGTTCCAACTTTGGGTAGATTCGTGGATTTCTCAGCAAGAAAGATAGGACCTTCAGCAGTAACTGTGGAGAATCTATGCTTCAGGAAAATAGTACTCACAGTTCTCTAAGTCAGTCCCCCCTTCATTCCTTGGATGTTTTTGCTTTTATTTCACCTGTTGCTACTTTTTAAAATAGCCCTAAATGATAGACAAAAACATATCTGTCACAATTACATTAAATATATATATACAGTTGTTTTCCTGGTGTCTCAGAAGGTAAAGACTGCCTGCAATGTGGGAGACCTGGGTTTGATCCCTGGGTCAGGAAGATCCCCTGAAGAAGGAAATAGCAAACCACTCCAGTATTCTTATTGGAGATTTCCATGAACAGAAGAACCAGTCCATAGTGTCACAAAGAATTGGACATGACTGAACAACTAACATTGTGTACTACTATGTACTATATATATATATATATATAATATGACTATTAAATATATATGCTTAGCAAAATCCTTTGGGGAAATACAAAATTAAAATCTTAGCCATAGAAAGAATGAAATGTCTTTATATACACCTGTAATTCATGTTTGTCTACAGAGACACACATTTAGAGATAATTATTTAAAGCTAGAAAAATTTTAAAGCTAGGAGATTTGGGGAAAGTGAAAGTGTTAGTTGCTTGGTCATGTCCGTTTCTTTGCAACTCCATGGACTATAGCCCCCTACACTCCTCTGTCCATAGAATTCTCCAGGCAAGAATACTGGAATGGGTAGCCATTCCCTTCTCCATGAGATCTTCCTGACCCAGGGATCGAACCCAGGTCTCCAACATTGCAGGCAGATTCTTTACGATTTGAACCACCAGGCAAGATGGTAATCAGTGATCAATATAATGAAAATGGCCATTATCACTTTAAAACCAATTAAAAGTAAGAAGCATGTACAACCTAAAGACCAGATAGTGTAAGTCATTGACCATTTTATTCTCAACAAAGGCTAACACATGCCTGCGAATTGGGCATCTCTATGGTCATTTTTCATTTAACGTGACTGGCTCTCTATGTAATTATCTATCTATCTATCATTTATCTATTGATAAAACTCTATTCTTCAGCATTTCTCAAATTATTTTGGTGGCAATCTTTTCTGGGGTTTATTTTGCTCCTCAGACAGTCATCCTATAAATAATAGCGCAATCTGCTGTAGTGTAATCTATATTATTGGCAGAATTCTTCATGTTTATGCATTATCACTAAAAATACATTGCACATTTTCATATTGGAAAAAATATTAACCTTTGAATCTCCTAGGATATAATTTAAAATGTAAACAGAAAATTTAAGGAAATATTCAGAAGTTTTAGATATATACAAAATGAAGTCACTAATAGTTCAAAATATTAAATATTAGATGAAATCAGATTTGTAGAGTTAAAGATATCTGCCTTATGAATTTAGTACCTGTGATGAAAAAAATGTTCTCTAAAATTATTATAAAAGGTAATACATATTCTGCCATAGGAACTATCAGTTTTGCCTCAATAAGCTTCTTTTTCATGTTTTGACAAAATATGTCATAGCTTTAAGTTTTCATTAGCATCACAGTTCTTAGACCTGTGTTATTTATATCACAGCTGCCAATACCTTTTTTAGTCTTTAATAATAAAAAAATACATATTGAATCCAGTTTTATTGTTTTGGCTACTGGTTTAACAAGTTAGAGAAAAAAGCATCAATAGGCAGTGGAGATTCTTTGAAAGTTTTTGAATAGAAAATGAAATCATCTGAAAGGTGCTTTATGTAGATCTGTAAAGTGACCATTGGGGAAATTGTTGGGATGGGCAACTGTTCAGAGGAAATGGCAAGTAATCAAAGCTTAAACAAGGATTTGGCAATGGGATAGGAAGTAAGAGGAATGTAGTAAAAGGAATTTGGTGAAAAGACAAATGCAGAAAATTGTTTTATTCTCCTTGGTATCCACTGAACTTAGCACAATACTATCCACTGATGCTCAACCTATGCTCATTGACCAAAAGGAAGCAGTAAATTATTTGTGGGTGACTAAGGGGAAAAGCAGCATTGCTCCTACCTAGGTTACCTAAATCAGGAGTAGGATGGCTTCTTAAAACAAGGACATCATTCAAATCAACTGCAGAGGAAATGATGGCAGGCTGTTTTAGAGATGAATTCGTTTGAAAAGAATGCCTGTGGCTGTAATACAGAAAGCAGTTTTATCAGTGTGAAAAAAAGTGGAAAATAAATGACTGCCACAAATTCATCTTTTCCCACAAAAACATAGCTCCAAATGTTATTCAACTACCCGTTAAACACATATTACACAATAATCAAAAGATATTTAAAAGGATATTTTACAGTTTCTAAAGCACATTCATGCTTCTATGAATTCCATTATTTGAAAATTAAGGCAAGAATTTTTTATAATGATGGAGAAGATAGAGGAGGCAATTTTATTATCACTTTATAGATGAAATACATGAGGATATGAGAAGATAATTTTAAAGCACAGCTGATCAAGAAACAGAACTATATTCTAAAACTTCTATTTTTTTGACTACATAATTTAAATTATATTTATAACCAGAGATTTCATGCAATAGATTTCAGTGATTTTAAGAGTGAAATTTGGTGAATTTTGACAAATGTACTAAAGCACTATAACCATAAGAAATTTTAATAGAATTCACTCTTCTAAAACATGCCAATAATTCACTGGCAGGTGAAAGTCCAAATCCGACCCACACATCTGAGCTCTCTCTGGTGTAGGTGGGGAATCGTACATCCCCTTGCCCAATACTACCTATCAGTTCAATTTTTAACCTTTTTGTTTTCTACGGCTCTGAACAACACCTCAGTTCAGTTCAGTCGCTCAATCATGTCTGACTCTTTGTGACCTCAGACTGCAGCCCAGCAAGCTTCCCTATCCATTACCAGCTCCCAGAGCTTACTCAAACTCATGAACAGCACCTACAATATTAATATTTAACCCTGAAAATGATGTGGTGTATATCGTGTCATTGACAATAACATCATGACTCGGGTAAAGGGTATTTTGGACAATTACAAACTTAAGGTAAAAGAAACAGGAGTTAAATCACCACGCCATTTTTTTTGTTTGTTTAAATAATATATTAAAATATAATGCATTTACTTTGTTAGGACACTCTCCAGACCCATTCTGTCTATGCTAAAGTTTCCATGAAAAATTCCTCAGTTATGGTCAGAGAAACGAAGTGGAAAGTGTTAGTTGCTCAGTCATGTCACGGACTGTAGCCCTCCAGGCTCCTCTGTCCATGGAATTCTCCAGGCAAGAACACTGGGGTGGGTTGCCATTCCCTTCTTCAAGGGATCTTCCTGACCCAGGGGTCGAACCTGGGTCTCCTGCACTGCAGGCAGATTCTTAACCGTTTGAGCCACCAGGGAAAGGAAAAAAGCATCAAGAAATCATAAACCAATAGAAAATTTCTTGTTTTAAAGAGAGAATATAAAATCATTAGTTTGAAAAGAGAGAAGAGATGGGAGGTATATTTATGAAAGTCTTCCTTTATTAATCATAATTCATTCTAATTCTAACTGGACATAGCCCTTCAAGCCATTCAGCTATCACTTTGTTTTGTCTTAATTTTGGGGAAAAATACCACCTTAGAGAAAGAAAATTGGTGGGGAATACCAGTATAAGAAAAATGTCTCAAGAGAATAAAATGAGATAGTATCTAAAGAAAGTGCTATGACTTTTTAGTCACAAAGATTTCTTCAGTGATTGAACATTTTAAAACAAAAGTGAAGCAGAGGAGAAGGCGCTTGAACCTAAATACAGATGTAGCAGCTGCACAAGAAGCTGTAAGAAGGCTTGTACAAAACAAATAAACAAACAAACAACAAAACCCAAACAGCCTTGCAGAATATGCTGTGGACAATAGAAAGCACTTTTTGCTAGGTTCTAAACAGGAGGAGAAACAAGGAAGAGAGTTCCAGTCTTTGAAACAGATGGCACAATGTTAACAGAACAACTTCACTGCTGTTTTGCTTTTGTTCTGTTCACAGGGGGAATTTGTCTCCCTGAAACTGTTGGAGGCAAATAAGATGCTCTTGATATCCCAGTATAGCTGACCAGGTAGAGAGATAGCACACAGCTCCAGAACCTCCAGATCAGAGCCCCTCCAGGCCAGAACACTTACCAGAAGACAGAAAGAAAGACTTTTCAGAACTACCTTCAGCAATGATTGCAAACCATGTAGAATGAGATACAGGACCCAGAGAAATAATTCCATTAAAAAAAAAAAGTTAAATGACACATGTGAGACCTCTGTGTAAGTTATTTAGGTTGTTTCAGAGTACTGTATACAGAAAAAAATGAAAGGTCTCTCAGTCGTGTCTGACTCTTTGCAACCCCATGAACTGTTGCCTACCAGGATTCTCTGTCCACGGGATTCTCCAAGCAAGAATACTGGAATGGGTAGCCATTCCCTTCTCGAGGGGATCATCCCAGCCCAGGTATCGAAGCCAGGTCTTCCACAATGCAGACAGATTCTTTACCATCTGAACCACCAGGGAAGCCCCATATACGGAAATTCAGTTCAGTTCTGTTCAGTCACTCAGTCGTGTCCGACTTTTTGCGACCCCATGAATCGCAGCACACCAAGATAATGAAGCAAATACTGGGTTCCAACATGAAATCATTAAGAACAAACCATGGTGTGAAGTGTAATTTCCTTTTTTCTTGAGAAAACAAGAAAATGCCATTACTTTGGTCTGAATTAACTTTTGTGAAAGACCTCTTGCACTCAGTATCATGTTTCTGAGATTCATCCTTGTTTTCACATGTATCAATAGCTCATTCCTTCTCACTCCTGAGCAGTAGCCCATTGTATAGATATATTCCAGTTTATTTATTGATTTTTTTTTTTACATCACAGTTTATTCTTTTTTTTTCCTTTTTGGCCATGCCCACACCTTGTGGGATCTTAGTTTCCCAACCAGGGATTGAACTGGGGCCCTCAACAGTGAATTGTAGAGTCCTAACTACTGGGCCACCAGGGAAGTCCCTGTTTATTGATTCTTACATTGATAGATACTTGGATAAATTTAGTTTTTTATTACAAGAAGAAATCAGCTATGGGTATTTTCATCACAAACTTTTCTTAAAACAATCTTTCAATTTTCTCAGGCAAATACCTAGGCATGAACTTCTGATATATAATTTTTGATATACATACCAAAATATGATTTTATATATATATATATTATTTATCAGATCCCTTTTCCCACAGTGAAAGGGAATTACTCTGTTATATTTCCAATCACAGGAGAATTGCTGAGTCTCCATATTCTTGTCAGTGCTTGATTTTGTCAGTCATTTTCATTTTAGCCAATCACGTGTGGGTGAAGTTTTCATTCTAAAAAAGCATTTTTAAAGTCTCTTAACACCTATTGACAGACAATGATAGAATAATCTAAAGAATCATAATTGGTTGAACAACGTATCTTAGGAAGAACAGTCAAAGGATTATTCAAAGTATTACCTTTGATTCTTGGGGCTTCCCTGGTGAGTCAGTGGTAAAGAATCCACCTGCAATGCAGGAGATGTTGGTTTGATCCCTGGTTCGAGAAGATCCCCTGGAGAAGAAAATGGCAACCCACTCCAGTATCCTTGACTGAGGAATGCCATGGATAGAGGAGCCTGGTGGGCTACAGTCCACGGGGTCGCAAAGAGTCAGACAGGACTGAGCATGTGCGCGCACGCGCGCGCACACACACACACACACACACACACACACACACATGAGGAATGATAATCAGAGGATTACCTTTGATGCAGTCAGTCCAACTACTAACTGCATGACCTTGGGCAAGCTACACATGTCTCAGTTTCTTGCTTTGTGAAATGACCCCATCATGGACTCACCCACCCCAAACCATGAGAGACTTAAAAAGGCTCTTGTCTCACATCATTCATTCAATACATCTCAAATAATAAGTTTGAAAAACTAGAAATATCACTAGTGCCTCCTACAGTAAGGCCAGAATCTATGACTAACTTGGCACAAGAAGCATTTAATATCCTGGAAGTGATATTAGATTTTGCCGGGGTATGAATCACTCATTTTGTTTTTCTGGAATGTCAATTTCTGCTATTTTTTTGAAACCATATGTCATTATCGAAAGAATCATACCTCAAGTTTCAGGTTCTTTCAATACGGAATATGACTCATTACTTTGAACTTATTTATTTTTAATGACTTAAATTATAATCATTCATCTCTATTACTTAAAAACCTTTTGTCTGACTATAGGTAGAGATATCAAATGAGGCTCATTAAAACCCTCTTTCATTTTGGAAGAAGTAAAGTTTAAACTATGACATTTAGTAGATAAAATGAGGAGATTCTGGTGTTTCAAAGACAAAAAGGATCCATAGCTTTTCACTGCAATTATGATTGTGATCTTTCTCCACTTTTGTTTTCCAACATCAGTTTCATGAGATATTCTGTAAATGACTTTATTTTGTGCTGAAATCCATGCATCAGTGTTCAGTGGCATAATTTCAGGCTATATGTATGTTACCTTTACTCTATAAAAATGCAGTTTCTTTTTTGTTGTTTTTGTTACTGGTTATGTTTTTTTTTCCCTTAGAATTTTGGGTTGTTGCCTTAAATATTTAAAATTTTCAACAAATGCATCCTACAAATTAATCAAGTAATTGAAACTCCAACATCTATTTTTCACACTGATACAAAGAATAAAAACCTCTAAATGAAATAATTTCCAAAATATATTGTGATTATTTATAAAAATATAAGCATTCATTATGGAAACTGAGACACTGAGTTTATTGAAAGACAATTATTGTTTTGCTCTAAAAAGCTGATTTATCAGTAATATTAAAATCATAGAATATGAAGAAAAAGTGGATAGAATCAAACAAAATTAAGTTCAAAAAATAAAAATGTAAAAAAAAAGAGAGAGAAAACAAAACAGTATCTTAAACCAAAATAGAGATTGTATCATTAAAATGAAATAAGATCATGTCTTACAAGTAATTCAGGAGCGAGAAGATTCTGGGGTCCAGACTGTCTAGCTAGCAGCAGATGGAAAATTTACACCCACTTCAACTGGGGTATAACTTTTTCTCTTACTGTGCATTTTGCAAAATATAAACTTTTACTCACCAACTCAAGGGCCTTTACTCATAATGCTTATTATGCATTTCAAAGTGTTACTTTTTAGAGAGAATGTTGGTATGATATTCAGGGGCATTTTATGGTGCTCAGTTTCCTGGAATATTTTGTACTAAACTGCATAAAGGATTTTTGTAACTCTACATTGTTATTTAGTTGCTCAGTCCTGTCTGACTCTGGGACCCCATGGACTGTAGCCTGCCAGGTTCCTCTGTCCATGGGATTTCCCAGCAAGAATACCAGAGTGGATTGCTGGTTCCTACTCCAGTGGATCTTCCCAATCCAAGAATCGAATCTGAGATCCCTGCATTGGTAGGAACATTCTTTACCGCTGAGCCACCAGGTAAGTCCAATTCTAGGTTAGGGAGAACCGATGTCCTGGGTATTTTGGGGAAAGGTCTTGTTTATGAATGTGGCTTAGGACAATTATTAATAATAGCTCCATTTTACTCCCAAATGTGTCCTGGTTGAGTGAAAAATCCATGGTCACCCTACTTATGGTTGCTGCTGCTGCTAAGTCACTTCAGTCGTATCCGACTCTGTACGACCCCATAGACAGCAGCACATTGGGCTCCCCCGTCCCTGGGATTCTCCAGGCAAGAACACTGGAGTGGGTTGCCATTTCCTTCTCCAATGCATGAAAGTGAAAAGTGAAAGTGAAGTCGCTCAGTCGTGTCTGACTCAGCAACCCCATGGGCTGCAGCCTACCAGGCTCCTCCGTCCATGGGAGTTTCCAGGCAAGAGTACTGGAGTGGGATGCAATGGAATTTTAGCTACTCCAGTAACACGTGGCTTGGGGCCTTATTCCTCCAAAAGTGGTCCTTGGACTAACAGCACAGAGCACTATCGTTAGACTCTGAGGCCCCAGCCCAGATCCTTGAGTTAGAATCTTCATTTTTAACAAGATTCCCAAGTGATACCTAATGTAAAATAAAATCTAAGAAACACTACCTGGAAAAATAGGCTGACCTGACATTAGCCTCAGGACAGTTAGTTTTTGTAAAATATTATAAATATCTGTATATGAAATACCAAGCAAAACAGAAAGTTGACTAAAACAAAAATAATGTCAATCTTTTTCTTACCTCTCATTTGCAATTAGATTGTTAATTAACATAGCATTAAAAACTACTCCCTATATCTTTAGAATCTAACTTTGCTTTCATTTTAATTGCTTAATGTGTCACAAATGCAACTGAGTCATATATTTATTTATATAAATTTTATTAGATAACTATGAACCTAAAATCTATGTTACCTGCTCATGATAGGAAATAACACGACTAACATCCATGATAAATTCTCTGTAACTTCTCTTAGATGTAACTGCTTTTCTGAATTTGTAAAAATCAACTTCTCATCCATCATACATTTGCCTTTCATCCTGGCAATATCAGGCTTTCTTAATTACTATGTATATGATATCTTTGTATAGATATATATAGTTAACTAGTTGAGCAAAGTCTTCCATTTTGCTTTACTTCAGTGGAATCTTGGCTACTGCACTTGCATGAAAATTTTAGAATCAACTTATCAATTACCATAAAAATAAATCTGTATTTTAACTTGGAATGCCTTAACTACATACATCAATTTTTGTTGCTTAAACTATGAACATGGCAGATCTTTCTATCTAGTTATATGCCTCAATATTTATTTAACAAAGCTTTGTTATTTTTTCTTAGAGGGCTGCTCATCTATTAAATTTGTTTCTATGTAGTTCACTTTTGGTGTTACCATAAATTGAATCTTTGAGTGTTATTTTATGAAAGAATTTCAATGATATTTAAAAATATAATGGATTTGCATATGTTCATTTTGTATATGGTTATCTAACCCTTTTATTAATTCTAAAAATTTAAAGTAGATTGAGATTTTCTGTTCATACAATGATATCATCAGCAATTAGTGACGACTTTCATCTTTTGCTTCCCAAGAATCCGTCTGCAATGCAGGAGATCTGGGTTCCATCCCTGGGTTTGGAAGATCCCCTGGAGAAGGGAAAGGCTATCCACTCCAGTATTCTGGCCTGGAAAATTCCATGGACACAGTCCATGGGGTAGCAAAGAGTCAGACACGACTGAGCGACTTTCACTTTACTCCATCTTTTGTAATCTTTTTGCATCAAATTTCTTGATATTTGCCTTTATTCTTGAATGACATTGCTCAAAATTTTTTAATAAACATCATGATTAGGCCATCCTTTTTTTATTCTGAATCTCAAAAAGAAAGATTTCAAGATTTCATCAGTGTAATCCTAAAGGGAAAATTTTCAGTATTTCACAAATATGATACATATTGCAGTTTCTTGTAAATAACAGTTATAAAGTTAAGAAAATTCTCTTCTATTATCCATTTTTAAAATTTTCATCATAAATTGTCTTTTCATCTATTTAAATGGTTACATATTCCTTTTTCCTTAATGTAAGAGTGAGATAAACCTGTTAATTTGTTTTCTATGTTAAACATTACACTTCTATAGCAAACCACTTCTTGATCATGATAAATTATAATTTTTTCTGAATTATATTTGATAATGTATTATAATGTTAAATATGTTTATATGTGATGTTGATGTGCATATTTCTTTTTTCCTGTTTTTGTTGTCAGATTTTGGTAGCAAGGTTATAAATACCTCCAAGAATAAATTGGGAAATATTACCACTTTTTCTGATCTTTGAGTTTACTTGCCCATGTTTCTAGTAATCCTCCTGACTGATTGGTGTACAGAGATTTCTTTGTGGGCAGATCTTTTTCAGGAGCTAGGATTATTTGGGTATTTCATTACCTGAATCATTTTTAGTAAGTTCTATTTTTTGTAGGTACTTCCTAAAATTCTCAATTTTTAAATACTTTGGAACAAAAGTATCTCATAGTATAAAAATATTGCATCTATTTATGTGCTTCTTTTTTATTACTTTCATTTATTTGAGTCTTTTTCTTCCCGTCTTCATTAGTCTGATTAAAGATTTATCAATTTTACTTGTCCTCTTAGATTGCCAACTTTGGGGTATTTTCCTCCTCTTTTTTTAAAAAGTGTATTTTATAGAACTATCTAAAACCCAGAATATGTATTAAAATAACCCTGTATCACCAGAACTTTATGTCTTTGTTTTTCTTAACTTGATATGTGCTCGTATTTCTCAATTTGTAAAAATGATATTAGATGAAAAATCTAAATTTATTAAAACTTGGAAAGGCAATTAAATTGTTAAATAATGGTATGCTTGAGAAATTAATATCTCTCAAAGAGACTCTCATGCCAATGAGTGCTCAAGCTACCACACAACCGCACTCATCTCACATGCTAGCAAAGTAATGCTGAAAATTCTTCAAGTCAGGCTTCAACAGTACATGAACGTGAACTTCCAGATATTCGAGCTAGATTTAGGAAAGGCAGAGGAACCAGAGATCAAGTTCCCAACATCCATTGGATTATCGAAAAAGCAAGAGAGTTACCCCCCCAAAATCTACTTCTGTTTTATTGACTATGCCAAAGCCTTTGACTGTGTGGATCACAACAAACTGCTAAAAATTCTTAAAGAGATGGGAATACCAGACCACCTGACCTGCCTCCTGAGAAATCTGTATGCAGTTCAGGAAGCAACAGTTAGAACTGGACATGGAACAACAGGCTGGTTCCAAATCGGGAAAGGAGTACGCCAAGCCTGTATATTGTCATCCTGCTTATTTAACTTATATGCAGAGTACATCATGGGAAACACTGGACTGGATGAAGCACAAGCTGGAATCAAGACTGCTGGGAGAAATATCAATAACCTCAGATATGCAGATGACATCACACTTAATGGGAGAAAACAAAGAACTAAAGAACATGTTGATGAAAGGGAAGAGGAGAGTGAAAAAGGTTACTTCAAACTCAACATTCAGAAAACTAAGATAATGGCATCTGGTCCCATCACTTCATGGCGAATTGATGGAGAAACAGTGGAAACAGAGACAGACTTTAATTTGTGGGGCTCCAAAATCACTGCAGATGGTGACTGCAGCCATGAAATTAAAAGACACTCCTTGGAAAAAGTTATGACCAACCTAGACAGCATAGACAACTTTGTGATCTAGACACCTTTTTTAAAATGCAGAGACATTACTTTGCCAACAAAGGTCCGTGTAGTCAAAGCTATAGTTTTTCCAGTAGTCATGTATGGATGTGAGAGTTGGACTATAAAGAAAGCTGAGCACTGAAGAATTGATGCCTTAGAATTGTGGTGTTGGGAAAGACTCTTGAGAGTCCCTTGGACTGCAAGGAGATTCAACCAATCCATCCAAAGGAAATCAATCCTGAATGTTCACTGGAAAGACTGATGCTGAAGCTGAAACTCCAATGCTTTGGCCACCTGATGTGAAGAACTGACGGAAAAGACCCTGATGCTGGGAAAGATTGAAGGCAGGAGGAGAAGGGAATGACAGAGGATCATGAGATGGTTGGATGGCATCAGGGGCTCAATGGACACAAGTTTGAGTAAACTCTGGGAGTTGGTGATGGACAGGGAGGCCTGGTGTGCTGCAGTCCATGGGGTCGCAAGGAGTCAGACACAACTGAGCAACTGAACTGAACTGAGAAATAAGTCTCTCTCAACTAGCAGGAGGTCCCAGAAATGTTTAAAAATCTAAAACCTGTTTTTTAATCCTTAAAGAATGAATTAAAATTTTTTTTGTATTGCAAATTTCAAGAGTCCATTTTATTTCACTCAACTACAATTTATTGACTATGTAATCTTACATTGTGTACACTGCAATAGAACCATATAATGTGTTCACCAAAGCATTTTTATTTTGCTTCTGTACCTATATTTATGTCACATACCAAGGGCCCCTTTTAATCATGGGAGGCTATTTGACTAGTTCTGGCCAAAAGCATGTATATGTAACTTCTGTATGTTACATCTTTGGTCTTTAAAGACTCTTAAGTGACTTTCCACACATGTTTTCTCTCTTACTAATGCCACTGGATGTGGGGGACTTCAGTATCTTGGAAACACAGGATCCCAGATTCCTGAGTCATACGTTGGAGGAGGTCTGGCTTAATGATCTGTTCAAACTACTTTTTTTTTTTTAATTATTTACTCATTTTATTACCTGACCTACCATTGAGACAACCTATAACAAGAAGAGAGTATATTAGCACATGTTCAAAGTACTTTGACCCGTAATGTGTGGCAGATATAGACCTTTCCTGAGATAAACCACTGATACTTCAAAATGCAACTGTTAACCCCCTATGTGCTAAATTTACCTATGTAGTAGTCACTACTTTGAATTGAGATGCTGCTGTTGGGGAAAAAGTAACATACATAGCATTTGTTATAGCCGACATATAAAATGTATGGTATTAGTCACCTGCAGGTGGTAAGTGAAAAAATGTACCAGAACAGTTGGCTGGATATTTATTCATGTTACACTGCTGTAAAACATTTAATAAAACTCTCACCCGCTATAAGTTGGAATGCAAATAATGTGTCTGTTCTGTAGTTTAGGGGAAAAATTTGGGAAGTGATGCCGTAATAGTATATAACACTAATTGCTGGCTGCTTTTGGCAAGGTATTGGCTGAAAGAGGAAATGAGCCTGGTAGAAATATTAATTGCTTTGAATTCAGAACTAAAAGACAATGAAAAAAGTCCAGAAAATAAAAGCCTTGCATATTTTGAAAGATATTACTTTTATCCCCAAAAAGTTAAAAAAAAAAAGGTGGGGTGGGGGTTGGGCTGAGTTTGTTGCGGAAGGGGACATAAAAAGACCCTGAATGTCCAGGGCTAATAACATTTTTCAATTGTATAATCTATTCAGAGTAAATATTAGATCAAGGTGGTGGTCTCCCCAGTTTTTGTTCCAGATCACCTCAAAATCGTTACCCTTAAGTTTAAAGAGTGATCCTTGTGCCAGGAAGCTTAGAAATGTCATCTGTGTACTGGCCCCCCGCCATCTACCTCCACAGGGATTAAACCATGTGCTGCTGCAGCTGCTGACCTTCCACACCCCCTGAAAACTGTTCAAGGTGGAGAGCAGGACTCTGTACTCTATGAAAAACTAGCAGAACATGTCTTCAGGTAGATATTTTCAGGAGTCAATTTTATGAGTCCAATTCTTGTATCTCCTCACACCTAGAAAAGCACTAAAATCCTTCATGTTGATGACTCTTTCTCGTGACTAGCAGAAACTTTCTGCAAAAATATGTGCTTGACTGCATGTACTTCTCCTTCACCAAAATCACGTATATATGGACCTTCTCCCATACCTCTTCGGAGTAGGCAAAATCACGTATATATGGACCTTCTCCCATACCTCTTCGGAGCAGGCTATCTGAGGTGCTGTTTCCTAAGCTATAGCCCTCATCTGGCCCCCAATAAAACTTGACTCACAACTCTAATGTTGTGCATTTTTTTTAAGTCAACAGAAATAAGCTATACACAGTATATTGATTATTTAGTTGGATGATTAATGATCATCCTGCATATTCAGTAATAAATTCCAATCTATTAACATGTAGAACTAGTCTTTCTCTCCATTTTCTGGTTCTGACTCCTATGGAATCTAATTTATTTCTTCAGCTGACATCTTACTATTTAATCAGAGACTCAAAATATGATGTCAAACATCAGAAAAAGTATTTCTAAGAAGACACTGAGTATCCAAATGGTGAAATAATTGGGAGAGAAGGGAAGGGATTATGTGAGCTGGATTAGTAATGTAAGTGTGCTAAATTTTGATCTCAGTAATAAGAATTAAGTGGATAATATTTAATATAGAAAACTAGGAAATATGATTATAAGGAAATTGTTTAGAATTATTGAGGTAAAGCCAGGGGAAAAAAAGTGAAAATATTTTTGGGGTGAAATCGCAAGTGGAATTTGGGACAGTTGACCTATATATCAAAATATAGGTACAATTTGAGTTTTAAACTATGTACTTTATTTTCAAAACAAATAATAGGTAAGTAAATAAATAAATAACAAAAACAAAGTGGCACTATTTTGCATGTGGGTAAGATTTCGAAACACTTTATGAGAGTAGATTATAAAGGATCCATCTTTTTGTTGTTGATGTGGACCTTTTTTAAAGTCAAGTTACCCAGGTGGCTCAGTGGTAAAGAATCAGTCTGCTGATTGCAGGAGACACAGGTTCGATCCCTGGGCCAGGAAGATGCCCTGGAGAAGAGCATGGTTATCCACTCCAGTATTCTTGCCTGAAGAATTCCATGGGCAGAGAAGCCTGGAGGGCTTGTCACAAAGAGTTAGACACTACTGAGCGCACACACACACACACACACACACACTTGTTAAATGTGTCTGTTAAATTTGTTACAGCATTGCTTCTGTTTTATGTTTTAGTGTTTTGGCCACATGGCATGTGGGATCTTAGCTCCCCGACTAGGAATCAACTCTCACCCTTTGCACTGAAAGGGGAAGTCTTAACCATTGTACCACCAGGGAGTCCTGGTGAATCCATTTTGATGGGTTGCAGAATGTGAGTTTGGAATATGTCTCAAAGAACTTAGTGTATGATATCACATTTTGATTGTATCTTGAGGATTGGAACCTAATGAAGGATTTCAATTTAAACAAGATTAAATTTGCATTTTTAAAAAGGTCACTTCATCACCTCAAGGAAGATACTTCGGTCACTAGTGCTCTAGTGATCTCATTTTGATGGCTCTTTGGACATGGCTTGGAGTCCAGTCCTGCTTGTTTTTGCCTCCTTCTACTGCAGCTTCTCTCCTCTTCATTTATTCTCTTAGTAACACCGGAGCTGAAACCTTGCTAACTTGCCACACATACTGGGAAAACCTGGAGCCTTTCTAAATTCAGAGACTTGGCAAATTTACTCTGCAAAAGGTCAGACAGTAAATATTTAAGGATTTGTAAATGAAAGTGTTTAATGCTCTCGCGTGTTCAACTCTTTGAGAGCCCATGGACTGCAGCTTACCAGGCACCTCTGTCCATGGGATTCTCTAGGCAAGAATACTGGAGTGGGTAGCCATTCCATTCTTCAGGGGATATTCCTGACCCAGTGATCGAACCTGGGACTCTTGCAATGCAAGCAGATTCTTTACCCTCTGAGCCACCAGGGAAGCCCAAGGATTTGGAAGCCACATATAAACTTCATCACATATTCTATCTCCCCTTTGTAAGAATTTACCAGTCAAACCATATGAGCTTAGAGTTTTCTTTAGGAGAGATTTTTAAATAATAGAGAAAATATGTCTAAGCTAGTCAACTACTAGCTTAAATACTGAACTAGTCAAATTTTCTACTTCTATTTTGGTAAATTATGTATATAGTTTTAGAAACTTACGCATATCACCCAAATTGTCAAATTAATGCTGCAGTCCATGGCATCACAATGAGTCAGACACCTGAGCGACTGAAAAACAGCAAAATATTTAATTACCAAGCAGTTGGCATTATGCCAGTTATATTTTGTTATTGATTTCTATCTTGATTCTGTTGTCTAAAGACAACTCTGTGATTGACTGATTATTTTAGATTTGTTGAGATTTTCTTCATTATTTTGGTAAAAAATCCATGTTCACTTGAAAAGGTGAATTCTATCATAGTATAAGGCAGTATTCTACATAAGCCAGTTAGGCCAAGTTGGTCAATTGGGTATTGTTTTTACAGGNTATAGTTTTAGAAACTTACGCATATCACCCAAATTGTCAAATTAATGCTGCAGTCCATGGCATCACAATGAGTCAGACACCTGAGCGACTGAAAAACAGCAAAATATTTAATTACCAAGCAGTTGGCATTATGCCAGTTATATTTTGTTATTGATTTCTATCTTGATTCTGTTGTCTAAAGACAACTCTGTGATTGACTGATTATTTTAGATTTGTTGAGATTTTCTTCATTATTTTGGTAAAAAATCCATGTTCACTTGAAAAGGTGAATTCTATCATAGTATAAGGCAGTATTCTACATAAGCCAGTTAGGCCAAGTTGGTCAATTGGGTATTGTTTTTACAGGATTTTTTTGTTTTGTTAGACTGTCTTATGAGCTATTAAATAAAGTATGCTGAAGTTTTTCTTTAAGAGAATGGATCTGTTCACTGAGCCTTTTCATTCTGTTCATTTCTCCTTTAATATTTGGAGCTCTGTTACAGAGTACAGAAAAACTCAGAATTGTAAATAACTTCCTGCTGAATTGATCCTTTTACAATTATGAGGTTTCTTAATTATTCTTTTTACTTTATATCTGCAAATTTGGTCATTCTTTTTGTGTTAAATCTATTTTATCTGATTTTACTGTAGATACACTACCTTTGTTTTGTCTATTTTTGCATGGCATAGGTTTTGTTTTTTTACTGTTAACATTCCTGTATATACTTAAAGTGTGACACTTTAAACATGATATTGTTGTTGTTGTTTAATCCAATTTGACAACCATAAACCTTTACTTGGTGTATATAGTTCATTTACAGTTAAAATAATAACTGACATAGTTTGATTTATATATCATGTTGCTATCTGTGTTCTACTAAGGCTGTTTTGTTACTACTTTTTCTATTTTTCTTTCCTTCTTTAGGACTAAACTTTTAAAATTATTATTTCATTTATCCTTTCTATTATCTTGTAATTATTGGGTTGTCCAAAATGTTATGGAAAATCCCAAATGAATTTTTTGGCCAACCCAATATATATATATATATATATATATTTGTTATTAACCATTCATATAGTGGTCCTCCTAGATATTCAGCCCTGGTGGGGATTAGTCTCTCAGTCATGTCCGACTCTGTGACCCCATAGACTGTAGCCAACCAGGCTCTTCTGTCCATGGAATTTCCCAAGCATGAGTA
Organism: Neotragus pygmaeus; assembly: GCA_006410875.1. Lineage (NCBI taxonomy): Eukaryota > Metazoa > Chordata > Mammalia > Artiodactyla > Bovidae > Neotragus > Neotragus pygmaeus. Next base: position 83,764 of record SJYV01030276.1, on the reverse strand, counting down.
CTGGAGTGGGTAGCCACTTCCTTCTCCAGTGGATCTTCCCAACCCAGGAACTGAACCCTGGTCTTCTATACTGCAGGTGGATTCTTTACTGATTGGGCTACAAGGGAAGCACTAGCATGCCCTAGCTTGGCAATATTTGCCAGGATCCTAGCAGATGTTGCCATCATTAGGTGACACTTTCCCTTTTTCATCCAGTCTACTTCACTCACTTAATTCACCTGCCTGGCCACTATAGGAATTAAAGTTTGAGATTCTTAAGTTAGAAATTCTAAGATATGTGTCATAGTTCTTGCTCTCGATATGTTTATATTCTAGAGGAGAAATAATGGAGTGCGATAATCACTGCTCTGGAAGTGCCAATCTACAACCTGTGGGTCAAATCTGTCCTACTGTTTGTTTTGGTGACTACAGTTTTTACTGGAACACAGTCATGCCCGTTTGTTTACATATTGTCTATGCGTTCACACTACTGTGGCAGACTTGGATAGTGGTGGCCGAGATTGTACAGCTTGCTACATGTGTTCCTGAATTAGCTAAGTTGGGTGGCTGAAATAATAGAAATTGATTCTGTCACATCGTGTAGGTCAGAATCCACAGTCAAGGTGTTGACAGGAGCACACTCCCCACAGGGTTCCAGAGCTGTCCTTTTTTTTTTTTTTT